>VDFB02369173.1:0-24838 GCA_007258455.2 Sequoia sempervirens
TGGAATAATTGTTAGTGAGAAAGGAGGAGAAACTTAGTTTCATGTATTCCTCTAGTAATTGAGAACCTTACACTAGTGTTGTCAAAGTGCTATTGAGAGACAACATGGGAGAAATTTATATTAATTTTAATATTATAAATTTATCTTGTAAGTTTATAAATTTAATCATTCAATCATTTTTTAAAATTTTATAAATTTATAAATTTTCATTTTATAGTTTTGTAACTTTATTGGTTTCATAATTTCATAATTTTGTTGACTTTATGTTCTTATATTTTATAATTTTATAGTTTTATATTTATTATTTTTATAATTAAAAATTAGTCATATATGATAAGGATAACATTTTTGAAGGTAGTTTCCTACTCAACAGTATCAAACCTTAAATTATATAAAAAGTCTTGAGATATGGGTATGTAAAGCATGATGAACTTTTGGTGCATAGAAATGTTTGCTCTAATGGGTAGAATTCATTGGCCCAAATTTATCTAATACAAAATGAGTTGTTTCCCCTAAAATAGCATCTAAGTCAATTGTGTTGTCTTTTAAGGATCTAGTTGGAGGTACAATTAATAAAAAATGCAAGTATAATGTTCGACTGGATATGCAAGAGGGTTGTGGCTCTTTAGTTCTAGAATAAAATTGTTCCTTTAATAGTGTCATCTCCTATCTTTTTTTCAGGGAAGGAGGTTCTTTCTAGGGAAGAAAAACTGGGCAATGTGGCTTAACCTATAATTTTCATTCCCTTTGGCCTATTTTAGTGCATTTGTATGATAGGGTTTAAAAATCTTGGAGTATGCACATTCAAAATTCTATAGAAGCAGGTTCCCCTATGCTCAATGATTCTTTTTTTACTTTTGTTTGGAAAAAAGAAGATTGTTCCATTATACTTTCCAAAGGGCCTTGACATTGGTATAAGGATGTTCTATTTATAAAGCATTGGTTTCCAAATTTTAATCCCATGAAATAATCCTTTACTATTGTGTTGGTATGGATGCATCTTTTGAATTTACCTTTTGGAGTATTAGGTAGATGCATGTTTTTATGGGATAAGCTAAAATACACAAACTTGTTTCTTTAGATCCTAAAATTAATGGGTTTGCACACTCTACTTCTGTGAGAGTCCAAGTGAAGTTAAATAGTGCTAAAGGATTGTTAACTAAGATATGGTGATAGGTAGGAGAGTGAATTTAAAAATAAACCCTAGGTTATGAGAATATGTCTTTCCATTGTAGAAATTTTTTTTAAGTGGGTTAGCCCATATAGATGGATTTTTAAAATTTGAATTGATGACATGATCAAATGGAGTGCATCTTATTCTCATTTTGTAGTAAAAATGTTTATGGCCTAAGTGATGTGAAATCCAAAGATGACAAGTGGTAATAGAGAGGAAGTAGGGTAAAAGCATAGAGTTGTGTCACACTTTTGGCCAACAAAGTAGTTCCTAGCAAAATAGTTTCACCCAAAACCATGTGGCATATATGTGACACATATAGTTTTGGTCAAAACCCTTTTATTCAAAACTATAAAATATTTTTGTTCCTACCAAAAATTTGATCATAATTGAATTTATGTGTAAGGTTTTGGGTGAAACCCTTCCAATCAAAAGGTTTTGTATGAAACCATTTCAATTGAAATTGTCTATGTGGCTACTTATATGTCACTACTTTGATGAAATTATGAAAATATGGTTTTTTAGAGCTCATCGTCTAGATTGAAGCCCTTCCCACTTAAGGTGCCACACTGATAGCTCTAGTGGATTTGATCTAGAAAAAAATAATCTAAGCTAGGAAAAAACAATCTAGGTTGTGTTTGTAGTATATTTTCATCTACGATTTTCCTTCTTCACACAACAATGGAAGATACTATTGTGTTTTTACCCTTGTATGTTTTTTTTATCTATATTTCATAAAATTCATTCATGTGTACACTAGTAAAAGGACTAGCAATATTTAAGAATAATTTTAGAGGGCTACTAGATTTTTGGGGGAGAAATGAACCTCCTATGCCAATCCCCCAATAAAGATAAACTTTATGAACATGTTAAGGATTGACGAGCAATAAGCAAGTATGCAAATGTTCTAGGTAACAATGCTGAAGTAAATGTTGTTCTTTATAATACATCAATTGAAGTGATATTTTAATGAATACCCATTGAATGCCTAGATTATTTGGGATGAGAGAGGATGATAAAATGAGTATAGTTGATGATCTCTAGACATACAAGGATATACAAATAAATTGCACAAATATGTTTTTAATTAGCTCATAATTTCTAGTGAAATAGACAAGAGATAGCCAAATTTAAATCTAAAATTTAGAATTTTAGGGGTTGAATCCACAAATGTGGTATTGATCTCGCATCTCACACTTACAAGAATGTCGTAACATGGTAGAGAAATAAGATCTAAGTAGGGAACACATATTCCAACATGGGGGAAATGAAATATGTAATAAATGACCAAATGTATAGATAAGTGTGTCAATACAAATAAGATAAAGTGAAATGTATGATAATGTGTGTAAATTGGATTAGATGGGGACTAAAAAAGTGAGCTCAATTTTTACAAAATTTTACCTTTATCAATATAGAATTATATTGAGATGGTTTTTCAAAATACACACAAAATTAAATGATAATAAAGATACAAATTTCACTTTCCTCACTGGTAGGTATTGCTCTAGCTGCTAAACTTTATTAGCGATGGTGTACGAAGTAGGATAGGATATGGGCCAAGATCCTTTCACTTAAGTATTTCAAGGAGATTCCTTAGGAAGATATCCCTCGGTACCCTTTGGTGGGGAAGAGGTCAGCCATTTGGGCTACTCTCAAGAAAGGAGTGATGTTTGTCAAGGAAGGCTTATTCTAGATTTGTAAGCGTGGGGCTTAGGTTCACTTTTGGATAGACTTGTGGGATGGTTTCCCCCCATTATCTCTCAGTTCCCTAACTTGGCAACCCTAAGTTAGAGATTTGGTGATGTGGGTTGGTCAAGGGTGTGTGACTTTAAGGTGTTTGATTGTCATGGGCAGCATGTGAGGGCCAGATGAAGAATCCTGAGGAATGGCCGATGGTGGGAATGGATGAGGAGTGTATGATGCTTCATAATATCCTCTCTAGTAGACAGTACAGTTCCCTTTGAGAGAAGGATGTTCTTGCTTGGTCTCCCAATAAGAAAGGTCAGTATATTGTTGCTTTTGTTTACCAGAGGCTGCTAGCTCAAAAGGTGGAAGGAGTTGAAGTGCCTTAGTGGAAGAGGGTCTAGCATAAGTTTCCTTGGCCCAAGTGTAATTGTTTCGCTTGGACTTTGGCTTGGAACATGTGTCTCACATGGGATAATATTTAGAAGCGCGGTTTCCAAGGACACTCTAGGTGTGTTCTTTGTGGAAAAGGTGAGGAGAATGCTTCTCACCTATTTTTTAGGTGTCCTTTTTCAGTGCAGCTCTAGCATTTTTGGTGGGGAGTTTGGAACAGTCCCTGTGTTCATTCCTCTTCCTTGGTTGAATTTTGGATAAGTTTGGGGAGACCACCCTCGTTGGTCCCATTCTTGCAGGATGCGTGGCATGCTGGGCCTATTTTCCTATTGTGGCAGGTGTGGCTGGAACGAAATAGGAGGATTTTTAGAGGGGAGCACTTGCAGATACAACAGGTATGGTTTAGAATCCTTGGGATGATTTAGGAGACGTTGGAAGTGAAGGGTGATGTGGTGTTGCCGCTTGAAAAAGGGATGCAGAGATGGTGGCTAGGCTGGGATTCAAAGGGTTATCCCCAACGACTGCTTGTTGTAAGCGAGGTAGGTAGGTGCAGGAGAGTGTTCAGAGAGAGGGGAATTGGAAACCCCATCTAGTGGACACTTTGAAGATTAATACTGATGGATCTTCCAAGGGAAACCTGAGCCCTACAGGAGTTGGTGGGATTGGTAGAGACTCTTCCGACAAGGTGGTTTTTCTCTTTTCTATCCATAAGGGTTTGCAAACTATTAACCTTATGGAAGGGTTGGCGATCCTTTACGCTTTGGAACAGGCGTATTAGAGGGGATGGCGTAGGGTTATTTGCGAATCAGATTCTCAGGTTCAGTGTTAAGTTGCTCAATCGCAAGATGTCCGATGTTAGCTCGTAGTTGGTGGTGTTGGTGTAGTAGATTTGGCAAGTTGGGATTTTCATGGAGATGGTGTCTTTTGTCCATATTCCAAGGGAATGGAATAGGATTGCAGATTGTTTGGCCAAATGGGCTTCTGTGCATGGGGAGGGATGGCGGATTGAGGATCAGGCTCAGATCCCCCAAGAGCTCGATCTGGACCTGGAGAGAGTTTTTGCTGAAGATATCATGGTGGGTGCGGGTTGATTGTATCTCTCTTTGCTTGTTCTTTTCGGGCTTTGTCCCTGTATTTGTTATAATGCTTGTTTTTGATATTCAATAAAGTTTTTACCCCTTTTATAAAAAAAAAATATAAATTTCACTATTATAAAAGAAGATATAAATATTTCTCACATCATCGTTCTCTAAGATAACCCCAAACTAAAATAATCATATTTGATTTACTCCTCAAAATACATCTCATGTGATAACAAAAAAAATAATATTCTAAGTTTTCTTTATATAAATTAATATCAACTTACATTTTTCTAAAATTTAATATTGTTTATTATTTTTTGATGTAAAATATTGACAAAATTATAACACATATTTTATATATAATAATTTTTAATCATTGAATTGAACAATTAAAAATCAATTTTGACAACTAAACCACATAAAATTAATATTAACTTTTTTACCATGGAATAAAGTGCTCATATACATGTACAAAGGAGAATGCACCGCACCTCTCCTATCCATTACAGTATTTCTGCAGACGCTAAAATGGTATGGACTGACGTTTGGATTTACAGAATTATATTGATTCTATCCTTTATATTATCGGTGCCAATCCAAGCTCCAGATATCTCCTGCACAACCATTATAACTTCCACCATAGCCCTGTCCATCAAATCTCTCTGGGCTCAGTGTAAGCAGATCTTACCGCATGGGAATTGCAACATGGATCTATCGTCTGTGATACAATCCTCCTCAATCCAAAGTTTGTACTTTTTAATTTGCTAGGATTTCTTGCGAATAAAGAGATGGGAGGGCTTAGTATCTCTCTGTACAATCCTCTCACTGCGAAGGTATTTCAATCCCTCCATCACTTGACAGACAACCTTAGACAGGAAGGATTCACTCGTATGTCTCTTGTGCTTTAACAAATCGGCAAGGGAGCCTCCATGCATGTATTCCAGAACAAAACTACTGTTCGCACCCTGGTGGGGAAGATACCTCACATTTGCCAATGTAGGGAGAGCCGAATTTCCTGAGGATGTCTCACGTCTCAGCAGCGCCAACTGCTTTTCTCGATCTGCAGAGAGAAAAATCATTAGTATCCTACAATGGCATAAAAAAACAGTGTAAAATCCAGGTTTGAAGCTTCCAGAACCTACACAACATCAAAGAGCGCCTATGCCTCTCCCTCTTCCAGAACCGCCGCACCCACCTTCTACACAGGACGAGAAAAACTCTGAGATTCGGAAAGAGTGGGAAGGATGGGACATGGTGGCGGAGCAATTGTGCACAAGAGCCTCCACTGCGAGTTCCCCTCCTACCATGCCCACAAAGTCCCTTACTTTCCACATCAACAGGGAGATGGGCATTCTTAGGAAAGTCGATTCTCCATACATTGTCAAATGTGAGGGTATTTTCCTCACCAAGGAAGGAACATTAATTTTGTGCTGAAATACATGGATGGTGGATCCCTTGCTGATCTCTTGAAGCACAAGATAATGAGCTTAAGTCCTTTCTGGACTAAGGTTGCACACCAAATGATGAAAGGAGTGAAGTGCATTCAAAGCGAGAAAGACTTTAAGCCCTCCAATGTCTTGATTAGCAAGAATTGCAAGCGAATCAAGATTGCAGACTTTGGGGTGAACATGGTTCTATAAAACTACATAGAGCCCTACATGAGCTCCCTGAGATTCGATCCACAGAGCTACAGTGGAAGTTATAATGGTTATGCAGGACAAACTGGAGCTTGATATTGAAGCTAAAAATGGTTCGCTATTTATTAATAGTTAACTTACTAAAATTGAAATTGATGTGACAGTCATTAGCTCATCAGTGACGCACACAATCCCATAATTAAAGGTGACTAGCACTCTCCAACAATCGGTCCGGACACTTTTACTATATATGTGGAAGACAAGAAAGCTCTCGAAATATTTCAACTAACTCTGGCTTTGGGGAAGGACCCAGCAAATTGGATGTTTATGAAGAGATAAGGATGGAGTAGTTGACCATGTATCAATAGTTGTTATACTAGCAATTGCCTTGGGGTGTAATGGGTACGCCGAAGACAATATAGTGAACTTTGTGAAATTCATTGCAACCCATAGCATAATGTCAGAAAAATGAGAAATGAAAATCATGTCTTTCTAAAATTTGAGCTTATTAATCTGAAGATTGAAGGCAACAACAATTACTGTATTGAAATTATAATCAATTTGTAAAACATACAAATTCCAATTCAAGAAGCAAATACTTACCTAAAGCATTCAAATCCCTAAAGCAAATACTTACCTAAAACATACAAATTCTTGAAGCAAATACTTACCTAAAGCATTCAAATCAATGTGAAGTTGAGAACTAACCCACAAAATTACTTTAGAACACCATGAGTATTGCTCTTTTCATTAAATCTTTCAAAATTCTTAATGAATTATCCCAATGGTGAGCAGATATATGCTTTACTTTGTTAATTTTAACTACACTAAACAAGAGTAGTCGGTATAGAAGCTATATTGGACAAATTATATATTCTTTGTTTCATTGGAGAGGAAATTTCTTACATAATGCAAGCAATGGTGAATAAAATCGAATATTGGCTGTTGTAGATGGGTTTATGACTCTAATAACTTATATTTGGAAGGGTAACTTTACCGTTGAGAAAGTTTTTAGAGTTCTTGCTATAATATGGTAGATTCCTTTTATAGCTACAAAATGAGAGGAATCATGTACATACTTTGGATTTAAAGAGGGAGATTTCTTTCAAGATAAAGCTTAACTCTTTTTTTTTGAGTTAAAGTTGTAATTAGAAGTGGGATTTGGACCTTCACTAGCGCAGAATTTGTTGTTCTAGACATTATTTGTTTTAGATTTATGGGATAGATTTGTTTAGAAATTATTGTGTTATGTAGCAGACATGTTGGATAAAATGCAACCTTGTCCCCATTTGGACCTTATTAAATCACATGCGGCCAATAACCTCAAAATTATTCTATTTGGGTGGTGTTTTATCATTGCAGTTAACTTGTTTGTGAAGAATATGTGAAGCTCTCCTTTTAAACACTATATGGGCTCTAAGCCTACTCGGGTTTGAGCATGGATCTTTATGTGGTGACATTCCCACCCAGCTTGGCACATATTGGTTTTGGCATCTTTTGATTTTGGCATATTTTGATAAGGTTTGCTGAACAAAAAATAAAATAAAATTAAAACCACCAAATCAACATAAAATAGTGAACAAGCAAATAGGGATCTAACACTATGTCCTGAACTAAATGCTCTTAATATCTGCAAGTACCTAGATCAATCAAATCATAACATGCTTTGTTGCTACCATGCTCAGGAGAGTGCAAAAGCACAGTTGCAGACAAAAGGGTCACTAGTAATCAAACCACACATTTCTCTCTAAAAATCAGTAGAAAAACTGTGTCCAGCCAGAGCAACAGATAACCTATTGCAGACTGGAAAGCAATTGTGACCACTTTTGTAGTTTTGTGTTCCAAGCATTTCCCCAAGATTGCTAAATATCCTAATTTCATTGTCATTGTCTTTAGAAAATGTAATTGACGAAATAGAAGCAATTGCTTGAGCATTTGCAAGTGAGGTTTTATCATTATCCTTGAAATGAATCAATTTATTGCATATTTAAGAATATTTAAGGATGTCATTTGTAGTTGTTTTTATGGATTGCAGGAATACCTGTGTTCAGGTTTCAAGACATTTTTGGTTGTGACAACTTGAAATGTGTTGTCAACAATTCTACAGAGGTGTTAACAAAAAAGTTCAATAATATGCTTAGACTGTTGTTTTTATCAGCAATACATGTGTTGTGGGTAAATAAAATGGACGAGATATGTTTTTTTAACTTTCTTTGAATTGAGAAGATTTTTTTTGTGTTATGCAGAGGAAATCTCTGGTGAATGGGAATTTATTCCCTTTTGGGTGGTTATATTATATCGCCTAGAGATAGTAGGCACAAAAGTTTGCAATTTGGGAAAGTTCTTCTCTACAGTTGCCATTGTTTCTACTTTTATTGACCACCTTCAAATGTTCTCTTTTTTCCCGCAGAGGAAGATATGAAACCTTAATTGACTTTGTTGAACTTACGAGATGCTAACTCCTCCCCTTGTAGGCACTTTGGCACTGTAGGACCTCTAGGATGTGAATATTGTAGTTTTTGATGCTGGAACATTGTAGTTGTAGTTGTTTGAATTGAACAGTTGTGTCCAGGCTAAATCTGTTTGCTACTGGTCACTTGTTGTGAGGCTTTGGTAAGTGTTGGGGCTACTTGCTTCAATATGATAATTTCAATAATTTATAGATAAAATTTTATTATTTGTTAAATTTTGGCAGTGTTCTCATCATCCATGGAGAGAGGTTGCTATGATGTTCTCAGGTTGTGCCCTTCAAACAATTTAGGAACAATTCACAACAGAACAATCTTATACATCAAGAAATATCAGCTTTGCACTCCAGTGTTGTGGGCTTTGCATTGAAAAACGTTCAGTAGTAAATTATCCAAGGAAAATCCACTACATGGATGTTTCCATTTAAAAAATATAACTCACAAACAATTTCAAGCAGTTGCTACAAACTTCTACTCCCCTTTCCAGTGGCTACTCAAATTCTCCATTAAAATTTCGTCTTTGGATTTAGACTAACTAAAAGGAAAAGCCAGTTGACACCAACCAATTAATCTAATCCCCATAAACATACTATATACATTCGTATTAAAAAGAATATGCAACATCCAAACATCTCATAGAAATAACTTGTCTTGGGATGTGAACCATAAACATCATTTTGCAAATTCAAAACATCATAAAAGCGATTCCTGGCATAAATACTAAGATCTCTGCATTCATAGGCAGATTTAGGAGCAAAAAATGCAACAATAAAGTCTACCAGAGGATATAGATGCTTTCTTCCAGGTATAAGAGTTCCTCATGATGTAATTTTCAGCTCACACAAGATTAAACCATTAATGGAATTAGGTCAAATTTATTATATTAAAAATTAAGCCTGAAAGGCATACGTGGTACAAAGTATATATCCACGAGGGCCTTAAGAAGACCACTTATTTTATTAATGGCTAAACAATAGAAAAAATATTCTGTATATACCACTAAGCCAAGTGACCTATCCTGACCAGACAATCAGCCATAAAACCCACTACATTATGTCACACACAGATCAAAAGCAAACAAGCTGTGTATAATAACATATCCATCCAATCAACCCTCCTGCTAATGGAAATAACATTCAATGGAAAAAACAAGCCAGAAACACAATGAGAGATCTCACCAAACTAATCGCTAAAGATGGTGCCCCTGCCAAATAAGCAGCGCCTGTGATCGGAGATGGGTTGGATGCATCTGCATCCGCAGTGAAAACTGAGGATATCATTACCATCATTTCATCTTAAGGATGGTTGTATGGAGCCCATACTGGCTCACCTACAAACAACCTCATCGCTTGCTAGAATAAGGGGAAAAAATTCAAACACAAATTTAAATCATTATGTTACAAAAAAAAATTCACAGAGCCCTCACTACTATAAGAACATATTCCATGGTTTCAATAGAGAAAGCAAGGAAAAAGATGTATATGAAAAACAACCTTTTCATTGTTTTGCTGATAGTCAAGGTCAGAGCCTATAGAGAGAAATAACTTCTTTACATTTTTCATTCATAGTAAAAGCATGTGGAACGAAGAAAATAGCAATATTTTCACTCTTATACCATTACCACAGCAGAGCTAGCAACTTGAAATGATGAAGGAAACTTACAAGTAAATAGGAGAAACTCAAAACCCTTCATGGCGACGTTCAAGAGCAGAGAGCAAGATCGAAAAGAATGAAAAGAAAATGAGGCTCAGATTACGGTTTGAAACCATTTTGCTATACAATATGCCGTAAAAAATAATTACATTCTACAGAAAAATCTTGAGCACGCAAATATCATCTGTTCAATTCATTAATGCAGTCAGACACCCACTTGCAGATATTATTGTTCATAGTAAATGCAAGTTACGCCGACATACAACTTGCAAACCATACAACCACAAAATGGCCAAAAAATGATGAACCGCTGAGATTCCTTACATGGTAGTCCTTTGGCTCTCAGTCAATCTGTACCGTTGGGTGTAAAACAAGGTTGAAAAAGTTGAGGCATCCATATTTGTTGATTTAATGTCCAATTTTTTTAATAATATTGAATCAATAGTTGGGACTTTAAAATTGTTAGTGTTGATGATAACTACCAATAATTGAATAATATGTATTCCTTAGATCTAAAAAGCAACAAATCATGTGATGCCACATCAGTGCACCAATAAAACATGATTTAGTGCAGTGATTACTTATCTAAGATCATACTCTTAAAACTAATTCCTCCATATTCCATATATTACTTTCCTGAACAATTGCCCACCCTAAACCAAATTTCTTGAAGGAATATATTTGAAATATCTAATTCCATAAGTATTTGCATGAAGCTGAACTGTGAATGAAGCTCTAAGAGATCGAGAGCCACAACTATCTAGATTAAGAATTAAATTCCTAATGGAGGAGAGGCTAGCCTCACTCCAAAGTTATAGTAGATTAGGATATGAAATAATGTAAAGAATTTCATCACTATAAAAAACACCTGATAATTATTAAAAATAAATCAGTAAAGTGCACAGAATGAGGACCTACTCCCTATTTAATAATTTTTTAAAATTAAATAAAATAATTTTATTTTAGACCTACAAATAAAGGAGAATAAAATGGAGATTTATTAGAACTTTAATAGAAAAATTCTAAAACATGCTATTGAGATACACACAACTTACTAATAAATATGTTAGAGGCTGTCAGAGTAACTTACAAGAAGCTAAAAAATAGGAATCAAGGTGTTGTACACAAGATGATAATAGATACAACTTGCATGTGTTGATGACTTGATAAACCGCGTTGCAATAGAAGATGTTAGATGTTGCAAGTAACTAGAAATTGGTAGATGAAGAGAGATCAAGAATATATAGAAGATGGCAATAGATAACCTAAAAATAATTATGCAGGATGCTACTAAAACCACAAGCAAAAAAACTAAAACATTCAAGTTATTACATTTTCTTTGCATTGGATCTTAAACATCTATTTTGTACTCTCAATTTTTAAGGAAAAAACATTTTTGAAAACCATCCTATTTAATAAGTTTTCAACTCCATTTATAGGAGCTAACCATTACCCAAGGAAATATACTAAGGGACTAACTAAACTTTATACAAAGGGAGGGAGCTACAAAACTTTTCTTCTTGCGAAAATCAAATTGTGAGCTATTGATTTTGTATCAATGCCCAAACTACTAAGGTGTGTCTTCCCACTAAGATTTTTAGTTCCATATTTAGAAAATTAGCTTGAATTTGGTATTACCAAAGCAACAATATCATCAACATTATGAGCGACATTCACCAAAATGTATCTATTTTGAACTATTGTTGAAAGACAATGGTTTAACCTTCTTCATTGGGAGGATCATGTGGTACATTGGTTATATGCCCACTAGTACATTGTTGGTTTAGAAGGTAATTTATTGTTGCTGGAATGAGAAGACCTAAAATATTTTTTGGAGCAAATGGAGGAATGATGACCAAACTCAACAATAATGGCACTTAAATGAAATATTATCATAGTCCAAAATTTGTACATCTAGAATAAGCTATCCTTCTTTAGAATAATAATTTCTAGCAAAATCCTTTCTAATATATTTCAACAAAAATTGTGCATAGACAGTGCAACAAGAAGTAGAGGAATTTGATAAACATTTTCAAAGAGAGTTGACAATCAATTGCGAGCCAAATTTGAACCAAAATTACATAGATAAGATAAATACACCCAAACTAAAGTAAATGAAAATTTATCATTTAGGGGATCAAATTATAGATACCATGGTGTGAAGATTATATAATCATCTCCAAAAATAAGGTTAAATACGTGAATATTTTCTCTATATTTGTAATAATTAAAAAAATAAAGAATAAAAGTTGTGTGTAGGATTAAATGTCAATCTATTTAAATGAACTAGTGGAATCTAATTGTTGGAAGCCAACTCGTAGAATTTATACTAAATAAAAATCAACAATAGATGATTTCTTAAGGACCTTTTTGAAATTAATCCCCATTTCCAAAATTGGTGTCCCTTTAAATTAACCTATTGTTAGAATTCCTATCATCCAAGGGGAATCAATAGTATTTGGCGTCTTACCTTTACATTTGGTCATGTTGATCCACTATTCTTTAAACTTGAGCATTCCTCCACCATGGATTTAAGGGCCACTGAGCATGAGTTTGGAGCTAAATAATTTGTATATTTATGGTACTTGAACCATCCATTCAACCATGGTTAAAAAATAAAAACTTGTGAGTGAAGACGAGGAGAACAATTTGGGAGGGGAAGCACTACATCTAGAGAAGGAATAACCTGTTTCTTCTAGTAGAATAAAGACTTGGGGAAACTTGTGGAATAATTGTTAGTGAGAAAGGAAACAAAAGGAAGAGAAACTAATTTTCAAGTATTCCTCTAGTAATTAAGCATCTTACACTAGTGTTGTCAAACTAATATTGAGAGACCACATGGGAGAAAAAATATTAATTTATCTTATAAATTTATAATTATTAAGTTTGTAAATTTATAAATTTTAATTTTGTAGTTTTATATTTTTATTGATCTTATAATTTGATAATTTTGTTGATTTTATGATTTTTTATATTTTTAATTTTATAGGTTTATCTTTGTTATTTTTATAATTAAAAAATTAGTCATAAGTGATAAGGATAATTTTTTGAAGGTGATCTACTCAACAATGCCAAGCTTTAAATTATATAAATAAGTTTTTATAGCAAGAACATAGGTTTTGAGATATGGGTATGTAAAGCATGATGAGCTTTTGGTGCATAAAAATGCTTGTTCTAATGGGTAGAATTCATTGACCCAAATTTATCTAGTATAAAATGAGTTTTTTCTCATGAAATACCATCTAAGGCAATTGTATTGTCCTTTAAGGATCTAGTGGAAGGTAAAAATATTAATCAATGCAAATATAATTTTTTACTAGATATGCAAGAGGACATGGTGGTTCTTTAAATCTAGAATAAGATTGTTCCTTATATAATGCAACCTCCTATCTTGTGTTTAGGGAAGGAGGTTCTTTCTAGGGAAAAGAAACTAGGCAATCATATGGCTAGACCTATAATTTTAATTCCTTTTAGCCTAGTTTAGTGTATTTGTATGATATGGTTTCAAAATATTGGAGTATGGAGATTCGAAATTCTATAGAAACCTTCCCATTTTATAAAGGATTCTTTTTATTATTTCTTGGAAAAAAAAAAGATTGTCCCTTTATAATTTCCAAAGGGCCTTGGCATTGGTATAAGCATATTCTATTCATAAGGAAAATTGGTTTCCAAATTTTAATCCCATGAAATGATCTTTGGTATGGATGAATATTTTGAATTTACCTTTTGAGTATTAGGTAGATGCATTGTTTCAAGGGATGGCTAAGATACACAAACTTTTATCTTTAGATCTTTAAATTAATGGGTTTGGACGCTCTACTTATGTGAGAATCCAAGTGAAGTTAAATAGTGCTCAAGGACTATCAACTAAGACATGGTTATAGGTAGGAGAGTGAATTTAAAAATAAACCCTAGGTTATGAGAATATGCCTTTTCATTGTATAATTTTTTTCTAAGTGGGTTAGCCCATATAGAAGGATTTCTTAAATTTTGATTGATGACATGGTTGAATGGAGTGCATCTTATTCCCATTTTTAATCAAATTATCTATGGCCTAAGTGATGTGAAATGCAAAGGTGATAGGTGGTAAGAGAGAGGAAGTAGGGTAAAAGAATAGAGTTGTATCACACTTTTGACCAACAAAATAGTTTCAATGTTCTAGGTAACGATGTTGAAGTAAATGTTTTTCTTTTTAATACATGTCAATTGAAATGTTTATTCTAATAAATACTCATTGAATGCCTAGATTATTTGGGATGAGAGATGATGATAAAATGAGTATAGTTGAAGATCTCTACATACAAGGACATACCAATAAATTGCATTAATATGTACTTAATTAGCTCACAATTTTTAGTGAAATAGACAAGAGTTAGGTAAATTTAAATCTAAATTTTGGAATTTTAGGGGTCAAATCCACAAATGTGGTATTGATGTCGCATCTCACACTTGCAAGAATGGTGTAACATGGTAGAGCAAAAAGATCTAGGTAGGAAACAAATATTCCAACATGGGGGAACTAATACTTGTAATAAATGACAAATGTATAGGTAAGTGTGTCAATACAAATAAGATAAAGTGAAACATATGATAGTGTGTGTAAATTGAGTTAGATGGGGACTAAAAAAGTGAGCTTAATTTTTACACAATTTTTGACCTTTATCAATATAGAATTATATTAAGATATTTTCTCAAAATAAACACAAAATTTAATGATAATAAAGATGCAAATTTTAATTGGTGGGAGGTTGGGTGGGCCACCTTCCACACCGTTAGTTGTGGAAAGTGTGGGGCATACAAATGTGATAAGTTCATCAAAATTTCATATTGGTGGTCGGGTGACATGTTGGTTGAGTCTTTCCAGCTTGGGATTGAGTGGACTGGGTCATCTGTGATGCCATCGTGGTAAGGTGGTGGGGCTCATTCAGAGGCGGGCTCGCGTTGATTACCATGCAAAGCATTTATTCTAGATCTTTGGAAATGAATGTTGATATCATCAGGGGTTATATGAAGCTCACATCCATCACCTTGCTTGTGTTTTCAACATTGGAATGAGAAGGTTGGTAGAGATTCTCACGTGTGAAGTGGAGCTCGATCACTGATTACAAGCTGCATATCGTAGTGCACGATAATTGTGGAGTGAGCTAAATTATGGTAAGGCCAAGTCATTACCACTCTACATTCTTCATTTGGCTATGGTTTTCTTTAGGCAAGTTTTCTCCCTCTAAGCACTGGTAGTTCGCACTAGTCGAAGAGGCAGCATAGGGCAAAGAATCTGGGAAGAATGGGAGAGCGATCTGAATTTGTGGTCCACATGTCAGCGAAAACCCTGATGAGTATTGGGGAAAATACCCCCATTCAGCTGGATAGCAATGTCAGGAAAATGGTGTTTCAAGGGCCCATCACTGATGAGCAGTTGAGGCGGGTGCTCAAGAAGCACGATTCTCTCATCCTGGCTGCAACAAAGATGGTATTGCGAAAAGGGTTCATGATGGATGTGGAGTCCTTTCGTGTGGGCACAAGTATCACTTCGAGATTCTTGGTTGTGGTGTTGGATATTAGGTCGGAGAAGATGGTAGAGGCTCTAATGAATAAAATGTTTAATGCAAATTTGTTGTCGAGCTTGAGGAAACCCTACATGCTGATCGTTGGGAATGGGGGTGCCACTCCCATGGGATTATCCCTTCATTCCTGACCTCAAAGGGATGGCTTTGATTGAACACAAACAAATGGTTGTTGTTGGCATGGGTTACCTGTTGAAGGCAATGAAGCTTCCCATGGCTCTAAACGTCACCATAATTTCAAATTTTAGGGGCTTTGCGCACGAGAATGGTTTCCTAGGTGGTTAGAGTTACTATGCTTCAGTGAGTCTATAATTATAGTTTTGTATGTAATTAATCCAACAGTTAGTAGGTAGTATGTATGCAGGCAGCTAAAGGTTAAGGGTTTTTAGTGTATGTTTTGTTTATAGTGGCTGGGTGATTAGCGATAGCAGGCTATATCTGCATTTTGTGACTTCCTGCTTAGTAGATGAAATATAAAATCCTTTTGTTCTTAAAAAGTTAACTCAATACGAATTAAAAAAAATGCAAATTTTATCATTATAAAAGAAGATATAAATATTTCTCGCATCATCATTTTCTAAGATGACCCCAAACTCACATAATCATATTTGATTTACTCTTCAAAGTACATCTCATGTCCTAACTAGAAGAGGACAAACATACTTATCTAAACATGTAAACATGCCATAATACTCTATGTTTTCTTAATATACATTGGTATTGAAACTTACATTTTTTAAAAATCTTACATAGTTGTTTATTACATTTTGATGATGTAAAATAATGACAAAAATTGAAACATATTTTTTATATATAATAATTTTAAACATCATTGAATTCAACAATTAAAAATTAATTTTGACAACTAAACCTCATATAAAATTAATATTAACTTTTGACCATTGAATAAACTGCTCATATACATACAAAGGAGAATGCACCGCACCTCTCCTATCCATTACAGTATTTCTGCAGACGTTAAAATGTCATGGACTGACGTTTGGATTTACAGAATTATATTCATTCTATCCTTTATATTAACGGTCCCAATTCCAAGCTCCAGATATCTCCTGCATAACCATTATAACTTCCACCATAACTCTGTCCAATCAAATCTATCTGGGCTCAGTGTAAGCAAATCTTACCGCATTAGGATTGCAACAAGGATCTATCGTCTGTGATACAATCCTCCTCAGTCCAAAGTTTGTAACTTTTTAATTTACATGGATTTCTTGCGAATAAAGAGATAGGAGGGCTTAATATCTCTCTGTACAATCCCTCCATCACTTGACAGACAACCTTAGCCAGGAAGGATTCACTCGTATGTCTCTTGTGCTTTAACAAATCGGCAAGGGAGCCTCCATGCATGTATTCCAGAACAAAACTACTGTTCCCACCCTGGTGGGGAAGATACCTCACATTTGCCAATGTAGGGAGAGCCGAATTTCCTGAGGATGTCTCACGTCTCAGCAGCGCCAACTGCTTCTAGATCTGCAGAAGAGAAAAATCATTAGCATTCTACAATGGCATCAAAGAAACATTGTGGAATCCAGGTTTGAAGCTTCCACTACCTGCACAACATCAAAGAGCGCCTCTGCCTCTCCCTCTTTTAGAACCACCGCAGGCACCTTCCACACAGGACGAGAAAAGCTCTGACTAGATTTGGAAAGAGTGGGAAGGCTGGGACATGGTGGCGGAGTCATTGTGCGCAAGACCCACCACCATAATTGGCTGGCTTAACCAGCACACTCTAAGTTGACCGTTTAGGTGGCTGATGTGGGCCCATTCCCTTTGCTGTCCACTTCCGTTTACAAAGCAATTGTCGTTAACTATTTGAAATTCAAAGAGTTCCGCTTGAAAGTACAGTGGATACTGGTAAGCATTTGATATTCACCTTTATTGTATTTTATCTTTATTTTGCATACACGTTTATGCTTCTCAGCCATGGTAGAAAAATCCAGCCACTCGGAACAGGGCTTTCGTGGAGATTAGGAGGCGTGGGTGTTTTTTCTGCAGACGGGCGCTTGACTGGAATCTGTTTATATGGTTGCTGCAACGAGGATAATGGAAGCTTTGGAACAGGGTAATGGGCATCTGTCAAAACGTAATGAAGTAGGGATTTTTGCCACATATTACTGTTGGAAATGCTCTGTTAAACATGTATGTGAAATGTGGAAGCATAGATAAAGGCACGTGATCTAGTAGGTGTAAAGCCAAGCTCTGCAATCTTTACCAACATCCTACCTGCTTGTGCTAAAATTGGAGATTTGGAATGGGGCGTCGGCATCCATCATAGTACAAAGGAAAGGAATTTTGTTAGATGTTGTAGCTGCAACTGCCCTTGTAGATGTGTATGCAAAGGAATAAACTCATAATTTTAAATGGAAAAACAAAAATCTTAACACAATTAAATCAGTACCCTATTCACCCCTCAGATGAGAGATTTTACTATACAATCACGTTTTCTTGTTAAAATAGGGATATTGTTAACCCTTCATAATAAATATGTGGTTTAGTGTTGGCAAAAATGCAAGTTCATTCGACATTTTATTTGCATATTTTCATTTGTATTGTTTTAAATGTTTAGAGTATATACCTAAATATAGATTGATATTTGTTTTAGTTTTATATTATTTTGGATTGATGATTTTCAATGTATTATTTGAGTATATGATTTGATTATTTTGATGCATTTATTAATCGAAAATTTAGTTTATTAAAAATAATGTTTCATTTTCTTATTTAAAATCTTGTTGTTTCTACATTGAATAACTTATTCAGCTTCAATAAAATTGTAAACTTGCAATTTGTAATTTTATTTTAAAATCTAAAGTTTGACATCTCAAATTTTGACAATCCTTAAATCTAACCATTACTCATTTACAAAAAGTACCAAAATTTTAATTTCATATATCTAGGATGTGTATTTAAAAATATCATCTCGAGACATTTGTACATAAAGAGAAAATGAAGCCCTCTTCATTGCTTCCCAATACTCTAGCAAAAAAACCAACTTATAACTCTTGTCATCCACCAATAAATAAAGAATAACATAATTTTGTTCCTTCATATGTGCCAAAGCAAGGATGATTTCCTCCTTATTCTTCAAAGAAGAATAATAAAACTTTTAAAAATCTCAATGCCACCTCTTTTAAAAGGTGCTACTTTCATATGGGTTCCAAAGAAAAAGTAGAATATTCAAAAAGAACAATTAAATCTAACCCCACAAGTACAATAGCAATATTACAAAGGGTATTTCTCCTATTCTACATATATCAAGCACATTCAATGACATCATATCATGACAACATTCAAAACATTAAAGGTGGTTGCAAACCACATAAATAATATGAGAGCAATCTATTAGATGGATTTCCATCTAATATTATTGGTTGACATTTGGAGCTTCTATACTCTACATACATATCTATATGTACTTTATATTTACTTAGATGGTGTCCCCCATTTAGGAGGCATATCTTTTGGCCTTTTTCACTACCCTACTATATTGATAAAAATCTTGAATATTTTAAATAAGATTGTAATTATAATGATTATGTTTAGCATTTTTATCACATGTTCCTAACATAATATTTCTCATGATGATTACAATATTTTTAATATATTCCACATGATTTAAATGACTATGATTACATTTTAGAGTCAAGTTTCTTCACATTTGAAAATGATGTTGGACATTCTCAATGATATTTTTTATGACTATAAGAGTAACATTAAATAGTTATTTCTTGTGAAGAAAATGAGAATGTATTGATTATACCAAATGAATCTATGGAAAAGAACCAATAAAAAGTAAATAAGAAAAGCAAAAATAAGGATAATATGAAGCCCTCTTCATTTCCTCCTAAGGCTCCTAAGCACAAAAACCAACTTATAACCCTTATTCTCTACCAATAAAGAAAGAGAGATAATTTCATTCCTCCATACATGTTAAAACAATGAAGATTTCATCTTTTTGCTCCAAAGAAGAATAAGAAATAAAATTTTGACAATCCTAATGCCACCTTATTTGAAGACACTACTTCCACATGGGTTCAAAAAAATCAAAATATTCAAAAGCTAATTAATTGTTCTATATTTATGAATTCATTTAATTTAATTAATCACATTGAATCCCATTGATCCCTAAAATCCCATCCATTCATTTGTTCTAGAAAATCTCAACCCTCCATGTTGATGTTTGGTGTGTGATTAAACATGTGATCTTTGACACGTGCAAGCAGACACTTTTCATGTCTCTCTTCTCCATGTGATCTCTCACACATTTGAGAGAAGTCACATGTCTCCATTCCTTATCCCCATGCAATCTCTAACATATGTGAGAGGAGTAAAATATTTTCTTCCACTTCCCTATGTGTTCTCACACATGTTTAAGAGTAAACCCAAGTCACAATTCCTATTCTCTATGTTATCAAGCATGTGAAAGAGTACACTTATCAAAAATACATCTTTCCTATGTGTCATCACTTATGTGTGAGAGGACACTTTCCATAAGCTCTATTTCCCATAGTCTTTCTCACAGGTGTGAGATGACTCAATCTCATCCCTTAGATCTAGTAAAACCAATACTATCCATTCAAATCTCTTTTATCCTCTTCCTCTATAAGTGTGTGCCAATCACATGGTTCCATTTGGAAGTTTTCCATTCACCCTAACATCTCAAACATTCCTATACTTTGATCATCAAATCAAATCCTAACCTTAACCCTCCATCTTCAACTTTTATAAATGAAACCATCCTCAATCTATTTGAATAAATCACTCCATTCCAAAGTCAAGTTGTCAAATTCAAGAGAAACCATATACCATCAACTTATCTAAGAGTGTATCAACAAAAGAGAAACCATATACCATCAACTTATCTAAGAGTGCATCAACAAAATCATTGGGAGATCATTGAAGATTTCTCAAGTTTTTTGGTGCTTCAACCTCTTTATCAAGATCAAACAAAACTATATATAGAGGCAAGTTATAAAGGTTTTTATTTGTTGTATGCGAATGTTTTTTCTCATATATGCATAAAATAAAATAAAATACACATCACTTTTAACATTGGAGATAAAGTATTTATGAGAGCAAAAACTTAAAAGGGAATATTAAAATAATAGATATATAGCCCCCTTGAAATTCTTGAACAAATACTTGACTAGTGACCTACACATTTATTGTACCCTCACACTTATGTAGACTACATGATGTCTTCTATGTGTGTAGGTTGTAAAAGTATCTTCCTAACCTAAATCACGTGATTAACTAGTGTTTCTTACAAATGGATCATAGATATCAAGCTTTAGGTAGAACCAACAAAAATATTGGATTGGCACATAGTTTGGATTTGAAACTATAGCATTGTACTCAAGTTAGGGTGTTATGGGACTACTATAGGACTAATTTAGAAACATGTGAATGAACCCAAGAAATGCAATTTCTATGCCTATTGTTAATTTTAAATTCCAACTTTAAGAGGGAACTCCCTAAGAGGGGGACAAATATAATGCCCCAATGTTTCTTTTCTTTTTTTATCTAAACTAGTATTAGGATATAATTCTTAGAGCCTTGTGAATTATGACCGTAAATGCCATAAACTAAAATAATTTTAATTTTAAGGCAAATGGATTATGATAAATTATTTTATTAGCTATATCACCTTTTATAACTATATCCTATAGCATAAGTAGTTTAGAGAAGGCATGATTTTGATTAAGGTTTTGATTCTAAAATTGCTTAGTATGACTTTAAATGATTAATTTTTGACTAACCTATATGCAAGATAAAACACACATGATAATAGTATTAAAAAATGACTAGTAAACACCAAACTTTAATTTAAGATCTCAAACCAATGAATTTAGATTTTTTTTAAGTTAATGTTTATATTTTTATAAATTTAAAATTTGATTAGATTTATGTCATCCCTTGGAGAGATTAAATTTATTTTTTTAATTATTTAACTATGATTTTGTAATGCTATTTTTATATTTGTGAAGGGAGTCCTTATCACTAGTTTCCTAAGATTTCAATGTAATGTCATTGTATTCATGTGTGTGTAGTGTGCATTGTCACATAGTCAAAGAATTGACTTAGATCCTTCACATTTTTTCCTAATTTAGGACTAAGATAAGATCAATTGTTAATGTATAAATTTTATTTTTTGGGAATCTATCAAAGCCTAATTGTTAAGAAATAAAGCCTATGTCATGTTTAGGTTTGTAGAGCTTCTTCACGAGCTTATTTTTTAGAATAAATTAGACCCTTGGTATATTTATTCCCTTCAAAAAATATTGGTTGAGCCCCTAGTAATACTCAAGTTTCAATTAATATTTTTTTTTTTACTTGTTTCGTCCCAAATTGGAAGATGGTATGCCCCTATGATGATATTTTATAATTTATAAGTTCTCTTTTGGTGTTTTCTATTATTGTATAATGTAAATTTAGCAAAGAGAATGGTGGTCATTGATCTTGTTTTAATCAAATGGCTTGTATATTTATATTCATTATAAAAAAACACATTAATAGCCCTAGAGTAAATGAGTCCTCTAATATTCACTTCATCCTATAGTTCACATTACTTAGGTAAGAAACCCCATGAAATTTATCAGGGCCCTCATGCACCATTGGATGAACCCTAACTTTATTTTCTCAATTATGTAGATGTTAGAAATGATAACATCTAATTACCACATTGCATACTCTTGCAACCCACAAGGATTGTTTGGGATTTTTCCTTCAAGTGATGCACGAATTATTTGTTGAATGATCTATTATTATGTGTAATCATATAAGGCTCCATAAATAATGTAAAAAGAACAAATTGTTTTATTGGTTGATAGGATTGCATATCAGCTACAATCGGTCCTCTATCCTATGCCTTATTGAGTTAGCATGCCTAATGGATGATGGCATTGAAAATAAATATTACAACCTCTTTTACTCTATAGGTGTTATCAAAGCTTCCAAGCTCTTATAGATGCACCATTGGCTAATTCATAGCCATGAATTTTTATGGTGGGGGCCCTTCCATATAGGATAGTAGAAAACTTGTGCTATTGGTTATTGTTACAAAGTAAAATTGATTATTGATCCTTGATCATTAAATTGTATATAGCATACATAAGTTTATTTGAGTGTTGGTCAAAATCCTTTTAAGGTGCAACATATGAGATTGTTTTCTTGAAGGAAAAGTGTTCTCCTTATAATTATGACTAAAAATATCTAGTATTGAGATAGATAGTTTGAGAACTATCACACGCTTAAAGGGCAAGCTCTGCTTGTGTCAAACACAAATTGCATCAACCATTCATTTCACATCCCATAAACTCCCCATGGTTTTGTAATTAAATTCATTTTCCCCTAACTTGATCATGAACACTTATTCATAACCATCTACTACTATATCTTATTAATAAATAGTATTATTTTTAAACACACTTAAAAACCCCATGTGTTCTTGAGCTCAACAATACTCTTAAATAGGACTAGAATGTTACTTGTTAGAAGCTTAGAATGACTTGTTAAAAGAAGTTACTATGCCATGAATCCAAACTTTCCTAACTATAAATAAATTTATTGGGATTAAGTAAATAAATAAATGAAATGGGTCTATTTTTGTAGTAGCTTGGAAGGGATATGTGAGATATCATCAATCTAGAAGATGGTTCTTAGGAGTCTTCCCTCTATTGGATGTTCATCAACCTTGTCCATGTGCATAGATTGATCTTCATTCTTCCACACACATGCTAAAGTTTACTCACAAAATTTGACGACTTGTAGGATTTCACATTCCAACCAATAGGAAAATGAATATCATTATATCAAGCATTAATCTGGCTAATGTAAGCCAATTGTTATTTTGTGTTAGAGTGTACCTTTAAGTGTTAGCTTGATAATGGATGACAATTGATAAAGTACAATTGAATTTTCATTGGTTTATGATGTGATTGAATGATGCATATGCAAATTAGAAGAAGAATGTTTTCAATGCTTTGTCAAAACATTCTTTTCATAGTGATACTCTCCATAATGTATAAATGTCTCACGATGATATTTTTAAATACACATTTTAGATATATGAAATTAAGATTTTGGCACTTTTCTAAGTGAGTAATGGTTAGCTTTAAGGGTTGTCGAAATTTGAAATATGAAACTTTGGATTTTAAAATAAAATAACAAATTGTAAATTTACCATTTTATTGAAGTTGAATAAATTATTCAATTTTAAAAAAACTAGATTTTAAACAAGAAAACAAGACATTATTTTAATAAACTAAATTTTTCATTAATAAATACATTAAAATAATCAAATCATACACTAAAATAATACATTCAAATCATCAATCCAAAATAATATAAAGCTAAAATAAATATCAATCTACATTTATATGCTCTAAACATTAAAAAAAAATACAAAATAAAAATAGAGTGGCATTCTGCAAATATAATGTGAATGAACTTAGCATCTTTGTCAATCTGAAGGGTTAACAATATCCCTGTTTTGACAAGAAAACGTGATTGTATATTAAAATCTCTCATTTGAAGGGCGAATAGGGTACTCATCTATTGTGTTAAGATTTTTTATTTTTCCATTTAAAATTTTGAGTTTGCTTTTTGTATACACGTCTACAAGGGCAGTTACAGCTACAACATCTGACAAAATTCCTATTTTCCTTTATACTGTGATGAATGTGGACACCCCTTTCCAAAGCTTTGATTTTGGCACAGGCAGGTAGGATGCTGGTAAAGATTGAAGAGGTTCACTTTACACCCTCCAGTTCACGTTCCTTGCTTCCACATTTCACATACATGTTTAACAAAGCATTTCCAACAGTAATATTTGGAAAAAATCCCCGATTCATTACGTTTTGATAGAAACCCATTACCTTGTTCCAAAGCTTCCATTATCCTCGTTGCAACAACCATATAAGTAGATGCTGGTGAAGCGCCCTTATGCAGAAAAAATACCCACACCTCAGAATCTCCATGAAAGCCCTGTTCTGAGTGTCTGGATTTTTCTGCCATGGTTGAGAAACATACATTTATGCAAAATAAAGATAAAATATAATAAAGGTGAATATCAAATGTTAACGGGTATCTATAGTACATTCAAGCGGGAACTCTTTGAATTTCAAATAGTTAACGGTGATTGCTTTGTAAATGGCAAAGG
>VDFB02369174.1:0-72727 GCA_007258455.2 Sequoia sempervirens
GTGAAGGCGAGTCATAATGCTTAATGCAAGCAAGTACGAACTCAAGATCGAAGATAGAAACAGGAATGGATGCCGCTGCCAGCAACCCGGAACGCTCAAGATTCCTCATCAAATTGCTGCTAACACCTTCTAAACTGCTCAGATTGACCACTGGATAAACATGATTTAGGTCCGTATCTGAAGTCTTGGTGAAATTATGTGTAAGGACTGATTTCACCTTGTAATCAATGAGATTGAACTGCATTTTGAAAATGGTGACTTTTGACTGTAAAGTCGAATATGCTTGAAGAACTTTCTGAAAAACTCTGAACAAGGCTAAAAATAGCTTCTGACAGACGAAATTTTCGAAGAAATTCTGGAACATGGGTTTTGTGCACAACTGAATTCTGAACAAACCCAGGTAGCTGGATTTTGGAAAAAATGTGATTCAAGCCCACATGCAAAGAGATTCTCGGAAAAAGGCTCAGAGCTTCAGAATGAAGGCTACGGGGCGATTTTCTCGAAAAAATCTAAGAAGTGGGTCTTGTTGCAAACGCTGAAAAATGAGAACCCAGATGAACAGATTCTGAAAATGTGTTGAATTACTCTGGCATGCGAAGAAAGTACCTAAGGTGAGAAATAGAAGAAATAAGACAAAAGATGGAAAGTTTTGCTTGTTTGCTTCTGAAAAATCTGCAAATCTCTTCTCTGAATCTTTATAAAACCTGCATGCAAAGTGGAAATAAAGTCTAGAATTGACTTCCTCTGAAGAATCTGAGCTCGTAGCTTCGAAGAACGCTGAAAACGGACACCTGAATCACCTTAAGCTTGCTGGTCGCTCAAAAGAATATAAGCTTTCAGAGCAAAAGATGATGCAATAATGGACGCCATCTTTGAAATATATAGAATTTCACCATAAGAAATTCGTACTAAACAAAGCATGCATTAAAAATGGCGCTAGGCTTCTCATTGGACCTCGTAATAGTTAACTGGAACTCAAACAAGCTCAATAAGTGGACGCATTAGGGTTTGCCTTTCAAATCTTTAGTTTAAACTCAAACATGCGACTTTAGCTTCAGTTAGAAACCTTATCAAATTCGCCACCTTCAACTTCTCTTTGGATTCATCAACTTGACCTAAGGCGTGCCCTTTTGACACTTCAGTTAACAATAAGAATGAGATAAGAAGTTCGCCTTATTCATGCAATAATTAAGCTAAAAATAGCTAGCCTTTTGGAACTTCAGTGCGCCAACTTCATGCTTTAATCAATTATAATCTAAAAATAGCAACCCTTTTCAAACTAAAGTTGCCCTTTCCTTGAAAAGTGCGCCATCTTCACTATTGTCTTGCTTCACTTTTCAAAAACTAAAAATAGCGACCCTTTTCATGAGTGAAGTTTTCAACTTCAAATTCGCCATACTTCATCAAGTATGCTTCACGCTTCACAAAATAATGCTTCATGCTTCACTTCGTCCCTTTTGAACTTCAGTTAACATTTGATGAAGCGCCATCTTCACTAAAATCTCATAATTTTGACCAAAATTCGCCATGCATGTAAACTTCAGTTGACTTTTAGTGGTAATCTTCAGTTAAACTTAACATGCAACCAAGTTAACTGAACATGCAAGGTAGTTAACTGAACATGCAAGCTGAAAGATCACTCCACATGCAAACATATGAACTGAAGATGACAACCCAGAAATCGTTCAGTCTAACGGCAGTCAGAACTCCAGTTAAGGCGTCCATTCAACTCACTTTCGAAAATTCAAATTTGAACTCTTGGGCGAATTCCAGACTTAGCCAAATTTTATGAAAATTTAAGCTAAAACCTCTGCCGGGACCTCTGTTCATCCTCTAACACTGGTCGATTGACTTCTCCGATTGGCTGGCTGACAGGTGCATTGTGGAGCTGAGTAAAAACTGATCAAATGATATCTTGACACTGCACGTCATAAAACTGACATCTGAAGGCTCAAAAATCCAGGCGCCATTTCCAAAAGCTGCGCTTTTTCCCTGACTTAGTCAAATTTCAACTTCTGCATCTCGAACGAAGGGAAAAACAAAATCCTTCATAACTTCTGTTTTATCAACTTTTAGGACTGGAACTCAGGTTCACCGCGAAGCTAAGCTCGTTCTGCACGATAGCTGCAAAGGCACATTTCCCCAGAAAACGTCATCTGAGGGGTGAAAAACAAGAGCGCGCCTTTCAAAAGTTGCTCTTTTCATTCCAGACTTAGCCATTTCTAGAAACGACAAAAATAATACAAAAACCTCGACTGCAAGCTGACGAGACATCTTCTGATCTGACGGAGACAGGCAACGGAAAGCTGAACGTAACACAGACACATTGAATATCTGAAATCATCAGAAAGAAATCATTAAAGGCCTGAAAAGCTTAGGCGCCTTTCTCAAAATGTGCTCTTTTGCTCTTTCTTCTGATATTTTGACTAAGATTTGACCCAACGTTTGACCTCAGATTCAAGCGCTTCAGCAACTCAGATTCACCCACTGACGGATGCGTCGCGAAGCTTGAACAAACGTGAGATAAACATCTTGGATGGCATTCAGTCAAAAACCTACGTCTGGCACCTCAAAAAGATGGGCGCCTTTCTGAAAAGCTGCGCTTTTCTCCAGTGTTAGCCAATTCTTGCTTTCGCCTCAATTTGCACTGTATCTTCCGTAACTCGAACAAAACAGGTCCGTTTGACAGACTTGATAGCTCACTGCGAAGCTGACGTGATGCCAGACAAATGTCTGCTGGAGGTGACAAACCCTAAAAACAGGATTTGAGCCCCTAAAAGATAGGGCGCCTATTTCAGAATGTGCTCCCTTCTCCAGAGATAGAAAATTTTGACATTTTTCGTTCAGATTTTCATTTTTCTAAAATCTCTTCGGTAATAGACTGACACAGTACTGACACCAACTCCATATTTAAAAACCCCAAAAACGACCATTTGACAACACTTTAACAGGATTAAGACTCAATTAAGCAAAATGCCTTAGTGAAGCAAAAATTTTGGTTTTAGATTTTAACCTCATCATGCAATTGAAAGCGAGGAGGTCAAGCAGAGCTCATCGAGGAACATCGCGAGAAAATTAGGGTTTCAAGTTTCGATTGCTAAAAATGAGGAATCGGATGACAAAATGCCCCAAAGGCGGAAGTGTCCACTACGATCAGCATCTTTCAGGAAGTCTGCGGGCAAAATTTGAAGGCAATCGGAGAACTTGCTATTTTTAGTAAGGTATTCCAGACGCAGGCTATAAATAGAAAGTTGATCTCGGGCGCTAGTGCAGATAGGCAAGTTCACCAACAAGGAGCACGCTGTCCAAATTTCAATTCAAACGGGGCTAGGGAAATCTCAGAAACAGGCACTTACTATAAATAGTAAGTCACTTCAGAAGCGGCTAAAAATAGCAGGCCGACACCAATTCTCAACAGGTACGAGTCAAACGTGTGATGAGGGATCCTTGGCGCGAATTTCAAGACAAACAGAGTTGTAGAGAATGAAGAATCAAGCATTCGCTATTTTTAGCAGGCCGAGACAGAGAAATTAGGGTTTCCTAAAATCAAGGGCAGAACTGGACTGTCAAGCAAAAACAACATCCAATTATGACCACCATGCTTCAAGCATTCAACCCATGAAATTTGAAGACTTTCTGAGCAATTTCTATTTTTAGCAGGTTACTAAAAATAGCAGGTGCAAACAGGCATCAGGCACTGACAGTACAAGTCAGTCGAAATTCAGAGTAGGGTGAAAATCAGGCTTTCCAAGGTCAAAATTCAGTTGACGGCGCAAAATTCAGAGAACTTTCTAAAAATAGAAACTCAGGGCGAATTAGGGTTGACAGAGGAAAATCAACTTAAATCTGGCAGAGGGCATAAAATTCACTAAAACGGATAAAATTTGGAATCCAGCATTGAAATCCACCTTGAGACGCTGGAAGTAATGGAAATTTGGCTAAGTCCGAAAATTGAAAGTTGCAAGTGTAAAATGCGCCCATGGTGAAGTTTGAAGCTCCACTAGGGAAATGCGCCTCAACATGAAGAAGACTTGATAAAAATTGACTAAGGCATTAAATTAAAAGCTAGAGGGTCAAAATACGCCTGGCTTGAGGAGGATAACTTGAAATTTTTCTAAGGAGTGAAAAGTGAACGTATCATGGGTCAAATGCGCCCCCCTTTTAAAGAATTTCAAAAGTGAAACTTGCATGCCTCAACTGCGCCTAAGGTCAAAATTGAAAGTTCAACCTATGGAATGCGCCCACCAAGGTTTAGAGTTTAAAAAAAGTTTAAGTGTCGAAATTGGAAGTAGAAGGGTTCATATGCGCCTTACTTTAAAGAGGGATAGTAAAAAGTTTCTAAGGCATTAAATCGGATGCACAACATGTCAAATGCGCCCAATAAGGAGATCGAGCTCCAAGATTTATCTAAGGCGTTGAAATTGAATGTTGCCCATGCTATTTGCGCCCCTCACCTTGAAGTTCACAAAATTGAAACCTCCATAGCTCATATGCGCCTGGAAGCTTGACTTGTGAAATGTGCCTGGAGATTGAAGCTAAAGCTTGACTTGTGAAATGCGCCTCTGAAGGATGAAGTTGAAAGCTGCATATACGATATGCGCCCAAGAAGTGTAGAGAAGATGAGTTTCAAAATTCGAATTTGGCTGAGTGTTAAAATTAAAAGCTCAACATGGAATATGCGCCCATCTCTGCAAAGTTCGCCTGAGTATTGAAATGAAAGCACAATGTGTGAATTTGCGCCTCTAAGCTCCGTAGCTCATTTGCGCCCAAGGTGCAAATTGAAAGTTTGACATGGTAAACGCGCCTTTGTCTGGCACATAAATTGAATGCACTATGTGTCATATGCACCTTGAGGAAAGGAATAAGAAATCTGAAACTTAACCCACTTATATGCGCCCAGGTTTGGAGGATAAAATTTTATCAAATGAAAGCCATATGCGCCTTAAATTTGAAGATGCTACTCTTAGATGCGCCCAACTTTGGAGAAGGTATATTGAAAATTTTCTGAGTGTTGACATTAGAAAAAAAAGCCATCCATGATATGCGCCCCAAAAATGAAAGCTCACCCTTGATAGTGTGCCTTGAAGAGGGTGATGGGAAATTTCCCAAGGCACGTCAAAAAGAAAGGCAACTCTCAAATACGCCTAAGCCCAAGACAATTTCGATATGAGAATAAAATTAGAAGGCGTTGGATTTAAATATATGCGCCTTGGTTTAAAAAGGGGATAAATAAATATTAAACGTTGAAAAGTTGAATGTTCCCCCTTCAGATTGCGCCCAAGAGATAAACTAAAAAATGTGATAATAGAAAAATTAAAGGCGTTGGAGGAGTAATAAAATTTCTCCAGGTGATTAATTTTAAAATTTGCCTAAGTCGGAGAAATTAATTAATTTAATTATTTTCCTAAGTCAAATTTAAAATCCCCCTTTAATTTTAACACATGAAATTTTAAAGTTCGGACGATTTTAATTTGTGGGGATTTTATTTCGGAGTTAATTATGGATGGAAAATAAATTATGCCTAGCCATTTCAAAGTGTTGATATCAAAATTTCACAGACGCTGGAGAAATAAATAAAATGGCATTCGAATTAAAATTTAATAAATTAATTATGCCATTTAAAAAAAAAAGGCAGTTGAGATTATTTCAAATCGGAGTGAAATGATTTTTTTCGAAATCACTAGGCAGTCGGGAGGGAAATTTTGAATTTAAATCGAGGAAAGAATCTCCCTAAATAGCAAATTGCCATAACAACTGCATGACGATTGGAATATTCCCTTTTAAATTTAGCAAATGCGTAAGTCATGATGAAGGAATAAATGGCATCTGCTAAAATTAGCACCAGCTTTTGGCTATAAAACTATGGAGATTTTCATTCTCATCTCACAAAATTCGAAGCTGAGATTTATGCTGGTGAATCGAGAGAGGTTGTTGAGTTGTGAGATTTAATATTTTTGAGATTGAAAGTTGCTGAAAGTGTGAGAGTTGTTGAATTCAAGAGGCTTGAATTTATCGAAGTTCTGCGAAGTTGCTGAGATTCGAAGCAAAGCTGCGAAGGTTGAACATTTTTTTTATTTCTTCAAGTTGCTGAAGGTAAGTATTCGAAGTTGCTAAGACCCAATATTTTGCTGAAAGTTGAAATGTTTTTCGAAGTTGAAAGTTGAAAAAGCTTAAATCATTTAATTATGCTGGAGGTCGAAATTGTTTGAACTCGAAATTGCTTGAGCTTGAAATTTTCTGAAGTTGCTGAATGTTAGAATCAAATCAGATTTAAAATTGTTGAAGCCTTCGAAGTTGCTGATTTATAACTTTCGAAGTACTGAAACTTTTCGAAGTTGCTGATTTATAACTTTCAAAGTACTGAAACTTTTCGAAGTTGCTGATTTATAACTTTCGAAGTACTGAAATTCTTCGAAGTTGCTGATGTATAACTGTCGAAGTGCTGATTTGAAATTGCTAAAACTTTTCGAAGTTGCTGATTTATAACTCTCGAAAAGTTGATTTGAAATTATTGAAACTTGCTGATCTGAACTTGCTAATTCGAAACTTCCGAACTTATTGATTTAAAATCTTCAAAATTGCTTTCGAAATTCTTGATTTAAAATTGTTGGAAGTTGCTAAAACATTGAAGCATTTGCTGAAGTTGGGATTGCTGGAGATAAATTTCTTTTGGCTGCAAGTTGTTGAAATTCGAAGTTTAAATATACCGAGGTTTGAAGTCGAAGTTTGTTGCTGAAGCTGTTAACTCACATTTATTTTTGCAGCCAGCTCCATTCGCTAGCCGTCCCGCGTGATTTTTATTTTAAAAAGTTGGAAGTGTAATGTTTGCTTCTTGTTTTGCAGATGGCTGATGGACGAAAAGCTGATGTTGCTGGAACTAGCAAAGCTGGAGCTAAGGCTGGGAACAACGAAGCTGTCAAAGAAAACGCCTACAGGCAGGCGATCATCAAAGGTCTGAAGAAGTCCTTCATTCCGGAGTCGAAGATTGTGTCGAAGTTTGGAAACTTGATGAACACCAACCTTGGACCTTTCAACCTCGAGGCGTTCATGCGCAGAATGTATGGGCAAGGTGGCAATCTTCCGACGGAAGCATCGCGCAACATTGTCAAGAGTGGACTATATGCAGCAGCCGGATTCCAACCAGCAATTCGTTGTCCAGAGCTAATTTTGGAGTGTGCCAACTCTTATAACTTAGATGATCGGACTATCAGTTCTCCGAATGGTATGATATTGGCCAACTTCGCTCCTGATGCAATTGGCGAGGCATTTGGGATACTGGCTACAGATGGAATGCTGTACAAATCCAAGGCAAAGGCTGACAAGATGTATGCCATGTCTTTCGAGAAATGCATGAAGAGGATAAACACCACTTGGATGCAAAAGCCAAAGCCTCCTGCTGCTAGGCTGCCAAAGCAGATAATCTCAGAAGAGCTGAAACAGGCAGGCGATCATCAAAGGTCTGAAGAAGTCCTTCATTCCAGAGTCGAAGATTGTGTTGAAGTTTGGAAACTTGACGGACACCAACCTTGGACCTTTCAACCTCGAGGCGTTCATGTGCAGAATGTATGGGCAAGGTGGCAATCTTCCGACGGAAGCATCGCGCAACATTGTCAAGAGTGGACTATATGCAGCATCCGGATTCCAACCAGCAGTTCGTTGTCCAGAGCTAATTTTGGAGTGTGCCAACTTTTATAACTCGGATGATCGGACTATCAGTTCTCCGGATGGTATGATATTGGCCAAAACAGGCAGGCGATCATCAAAGGTCTGAAGAAGTCCTTCATTCCGGAGTCGAAGATTGTGTCGAAGTTTGGAAACTTGACGGACACCAACCTTGGACCTTTCAACCTCGAGGCGTTCATGCGCAGAATGTATGGGCAAGGTGGCAATCTTCCGACGGAAGCATCGCGCAACATTGTCAAGAGTGGACTATATGCAGCAGCCGGATTCCAACCAGCAGTTTGTTGTCCAGAGCTAATTTTGGAGTGTGCCAACTTTTATAACTCGGATGATCGGACTATCAGTTCTCCGGATGGTATGATATTGGCCAACTTCGCTCCTGATGCAATTGGCGAGGCATTTGGGATACTGGCTACAGATGGAATGCTGTACAAATCCAAGGCAAAGGCTGACAAGATGTATGCCACGTCTTTCGAGAAATGCATGAAGAGGATAAACACCACTTGGATGCAAAAGCCAAAGCCTCCTGCTGCTAGGCTGCCAAAGCAGATAATCTCAGAAGAGCTGAAACAGGAGTACTGCGATATAATTATGTTGCTCAGCAGGGTTAATGGCAGCCCGCAGTCATTTGTGTTCGAGCCATGGATGTTCTTCTATATTAGTGTGGTGCTCAAAGGAAAAGTGCAAGTAAATTGGGCACAGATGATAAGTGACAATATTGATGAACAATTCCGGAGTCTGAAAAGAACGAGAACATTCTACATGAGCTCGTATGTTATTTACATGCTTGCTCGAATGACCAAGTATAGGGGGTTGGCATACCAGGAACCAATTGGCTGTGGTTATAATCAGTTCAAGATTCACGAATCTTGTAGACAATTGCATCTCATGCACACAGCGGACTTCAAGAGAGTAAATGATGCTTTCACTATGTACATTACAAGGACCCTCCAGCAGAGGTTGCAACAGAGAATATCCGAAGAGGCACAGACGTTGATAGAAGAGTATGGGTGTTGGTTCGTCCAATTCCCAAAGTTTACTTATTTAAGGCTGCCAGGGTACGACTCATATGTCTACAAATTACCGAGGCACCCCACCAACAGGATGATACTACTTGAGTTGTCTAGGCAATTGGTGGCCTACGACAAGATCATAAGGAGAAAGAAGAAGGGAGGCTTGCACTTTCCCATTGTGTTGGGAAACTCACTTGAAGAATGCCCTACTCTGCAGGCAGCTAAGGAGGCTGAAGATGAATTGAAGTTCTATAAGTTGACTCTTCATACCAGCCGGCAGGATTTCGACCCTCGGGGAAAGATTGGAACAGTGCAAGGTGTAGAGTACAGACACAAGACTCACTTGGAGGATTTTTGGGCGAATGCCGGAGATGAGGCTGAAATTAGGAAAAGAATGTTTTCAAGGTTGCCTCTCAAACTGATCAGAGAGTGTGAAGTGGTCCAAGTGCCGGATCAAGTCGAAGAGGATACCAGGTTGATTCATCCGGATTATGAAGCAGTAAAGAACACACCGATTCCACCAGTAGATTGGGCTGAACCAGAGATTGCGGATTTAGACACTTTATCTATTCCCGTCTTAACTTTCACAAGGGCTTGGGTAGACGAGCGTGTTCACAGATTAAGGAGGTCAGTTGCCTTCACATACGACCTCATGGGTGATAAAAGGCCACCGGTGTTGGCGAAAAGAAAGAAACAAATTGCCCAGCCTCCGGAGCCACAGCCGTCGCAGGAGGAGCCTATTCAGCCGTGTTGATGTGTGTTTTATCATCCACCAAACATTCAGAATAAAAATGCCCAAAGACACTTTATCCTCTCTTGAAAAACCACCGCATAGGCGATTCCAAGGTTTCTTTAGTCGGGTCTCGACGTGTGGATAAGCTCAATGGTCATTGTGATAATGCTGGTAATAAACAAGGGGACTTACGTAGAAAGTCTGCACAAGCTAGGGACTTAGGAAATTTATCTTTGTAGGTTCTCAATTAGGACTTTCAATTGTGGATCTCAAAAAAATGGCAAAAAGAATAGGGTTTAGGAGAATCTAGTCTAAGGCTAAGAACTCAAGAGACAGTAAAGGACTCGGCGAAGAGGAATAAACCACACTTTGTTTCGCCTCCTGCAGGACAACATACGCAAAAGTGGGTGCAATCTTCAAGGGGTTTGTGAGAATAATTTTCAAACCTCGAATGAGGTTGAAGTTAAGCTTCCACGTTTAAGAGCTCAGGCTAACTTTACAAATCGAATGCAAATCATCCATTCGAAAAAAGTATGAGCTACACTTCACCATTGAATCAATACGATCAATCTCTCATTCAATTTAACAACTTTTCAAAGCAAATTCTATTTAATCTATCTTTAACTCTAATCTATGGCGGAAGGCAATATGTAACCTCGCTTACTATTCAACAATAAGAAGTGATTCAAGGCAAATCATGCTCAAGAGCTTTTATCATTCAAAATAGTCTCAATGCGACAATATACATAATCTGTCTCCACACAAAATGAAAATGAGAGAGCACTAGTTTATATAGAGCTCCAAAAATGAAATGAAGGGCCGAGATTAAAACAAGATCAACGGCCGAGATTATTACAACCAAACCCTAATTAGGGTTTCCCAAAATAACAAGAGTTAACCATCAGAAAACTATCAGAAAAGTGGCAGTTCCAGCTATAATCAAGGAGAGGCGTCCTTATCCATTTGAGTGGCATTATGCTTGGCGAATCTGGACACTACTGCAATGACCTCGTCCATCGTGATAGGCGGCAGCATGCTGATCCGGAATTCAAGTCCGTCCAACTTCTCAGCACATCTAGCAAAAGTACCTTCCCAATCTGCCTCCTGTTTCTCAAAATCCTTTCGAATGGACGAGAGTCTTGCCACTCTCGCAAAGTCTTGTTTCAAGAAAGGTCCAGCGGTCGAGAAGAAAGTTTCTTGAACCTTATGCTTCAATCTCTCCAACTGCATGTCATTCTCCCGGATGACTTCACGGTCGAACACTCGGTAGTTATCATGCAAATCTTCTCCTGAATTTTCCTGACCTGTTCTTCAATTCCAAGTCCATCGACTCTTGCCTTCTCCAAGACTTCCTCGATTGTCACTGCCCAAAACCAGTGATGAAAATCATATGCTGCCCTTGCAGCAATCACCTTTTTATCAACTAACTCCTCCCTCGGAGTGCTCTTCAAAACTCTAAGGCTTGGAATAAGCCTTTCCTGCATATCCGGGACACCTTCCCATGTTTCTGCCATATCCATCAATCTGGAAAGAAATGAAGAGGTTCGTCCATAGGCCAGTGCCAACTTTTCCATGAACAAGGCCGCTTCCGTGCCTTCACTTGCCATCCAGTCTTGTGCTTCCCTGGCCGTCACCATTCCGTGCTCGACTTCCCTAGTCACCTCCTGTGATGAATTGAGGAGAGGAGGAACGGTCGCATTGCCCTGATCAAGCGGCTGGGTCAAATGTTGTATATATTCTTTGAGACGTTTGACCTCCTTTTTATATTCTTTCTTCTTGGTCACTTCCTTTTCCAGTCTCGCTTTAATGGGTAGATGCGAATTATCTAACTCTTCTACTTCCTGACCTTTCGAGGTCGGACCAAGGTCAACAGTGGTTATTGCATACTCCTGTGGAGTGATTTCCTCTGTGGCTTGTCCACTGTAGGCACTGCAATGTGCACGGAACGGTTGCCTGTCTCGTTCCTCTGAATGGTGGAGAACCTCTTGGCGGGCTTCTTGATTGCAACCTGCTCTAATCTTGCCAAGAAATCGGCAGTATCATCTTCTTCTTCCTGTTGAGCCTCAGCAGGTACCTGGATTTTCATCCTTTCCAAGAGCCAGTCTGGAATGGTCGACTGTTTGATGCCGTCCTCTACTTGAACTTCGTCTTCATTCGGAGCATCCACTATCCCTCTGAGGGCGGAAATCATTCCTTCCTCTAAGTCATTATCCCGGACTTCCATGTCATTGTCTGAACCTAAAATTTCTGTGCCTGTTGGTGACGCAGGCTCTTCATCATCTAGTTGAATAGGCTCATCATTTACTTCCTGAGCTGCAAGAGGTTCAAGCATTTCCACCAAGGAGTCGTCTATATTGGCCACAAACTGGTCAATGTTCCTGGATGCTGCTGACCGAGAAGGCTCTCCTTTATGCCTCTTGGAAACAGGTTCAGCACTTGGCATTATTTCTTTTCTTTTCTCTCCAATCCCGACCAAGTCTTGATGGGATGCACCAGCATTAGAGGAATATGACTCTGATTCGCTCAACAGATCATATGTGAGCGTGACTCCTTTCTGTCTTAATTCCTGAACATGATAATCGACCCACCACTGAGAATATTTCGTCACTGGCCTCATCAGGGTGGCTAGGTCTGCGTGCTCTGGCTCTGACCATTTTACTGGAGGGAGAGGTCGGCTTTCCTCAAAGCGAGGCTGGACGTGGTTTCCATCATCCTGAAGCTGATCAGGCACTCGACAGAACTCAATTGTTCTCATGAAATCCAAGGACATCCTGGACCACATCTTCCGTCTGACCTCATATTCATCCGCAGCATTTGCCCAGAAATCCTCCAATTCCATCCTGTGCTTATATTTTCTCCCTTCCACTGTCCGGATATTATGATGTGGGTCATAATTGACCCTGGACTTGTATGCCGTGAAAGGATACCATTGGATCTCTAGTCTTGCACTTTCAGCTGCCTGTGCGGATGGACAGTACTCTAGCATGTTCCTGATGAAGAATGGGAATGTGACGGACGCCTTCTTGGTCGGCCTCTGAATATTCTGGTACTCTTCTAATTGTCTTAAAACCTCGAGCAATATCATCCGATTAGTCGGATAGATAGGCAATTTATAGGGATTTCCAGTAAATCCCTGGATCCTGATATATGTGAATTTAGGGAATTGGATGAACCAAGACCCGTATTTGCTGATAAGACTTTTTGCTTCATGGCTCAGCCTTTGGTGCACTCCTCCTTGAAGCTTTCTGGTGATATGCATTAAGAATGCATCATGCACCCTCCTGAAGTGAGTCTTCTCCTTCAATTGGAGCTGAGGATAGCAGTCGTAAGGCCTGAGCTCGTTCTCCCCGTTGCCAATTTTGCCTTTGCAGATCAATCCTGGATATTTGTATGATCTGGCCAACAGGTATATCACATATGAACTCATGTGAAAAGACTTGGTCTCTTCAAGGTTGATCAGTTGCTCATGGAGGTTGTCACTTATCATCCGTGACCAGTTGAACATTTTGACTCCAGAGGTGATCTCGTCGATGAAATAGTACATCCAGCTCTCAAAGAAGGCGCCTTGCGGATTGCCAGCTATTCTGTTAAGCATCAGCACAATATCTCCGAAATCTTCCTTGAAATCCGTGCGGCGAGGTCTCTTAGGCAACTTCTTGATTGACGGCTTTGGCTTGTCCATCCAAACCTTGTTGACCGTTGTGGCGCACAAATCTGACTTGCTGTCATATAGCATTTTGGCTTCTTCTTTGGTCTTATAGACCGTTCTTGAATGTTCAGGGATGCCAAAGGTCTCCTGAATTGCAACTTCGTTCAGGTGTGCCAAGACTCTTCCGTCAAGGGCGATAATCTGTCTTTTCTGGGCATCATAATGGCGAGCACATTCTACCATTAACTCTGCACAATCCATTGCCGGAGGGAATCTAGCTGCTTGGAATATCCCGTTTCTGACCATTCTTCTGGCTATTGCTGTAGGAAGTCCCTTCTGACCGTATACTCTTTTCTTGAATTCGTCAAAATCCACATGTCCGAGGTCAGTATCCACGACATTCTTCCACTTTGAGATGACCTTAGTCTCCTTCTGAGCACCCTTGTTGGCGAACTTCATTTTCAGCTTCCTGGATAATCCTCCTGCCGTGTCCGTCAACCTGCAGTCATAATATTAACATTAATAAAGACTTCTTAAAATAATTTAAACCTCGTGCCTTGGATTTGAGAATTTGACTTTCAGCTGTTCACATAATTAATTTGCTGCGAAAAAGCAAGCTGAAAGTGACTTTGAATGGAATTGAAAAATTAGCCAGAGCTTCGTCAAGATGACAGTACATGAAAAGATAGCAAATTTAATTGACCAATTACCAAACCTTAGTGAAGGAACGTTAAATGTAAATCAGATTTAAAAATCTGATTTTTTTGAAAAGTGCGCCCCTCTTCAAGAAGAATTCAGCTTTGAATAATTTTCTTCTTCTTTTCCCGCGAAAAATTCCTCAGCATAACACTGCTTCTCTCTCTGAGAAAATTCGACTTTGCTTACAGACAAATTAATTGCCTGACAATTTCGAGAAAGATTAAATTTCTCTTCAGCTGTGTGTGAAAAAATGAGTTGCTGAAACTCATTATAATGCTGAGAGATTGAATTCGATTTAGCAACTGCCGTAATCTTTCTCGATCTCGATTTGTTTTTATTTTCCAAACAGGCAACTTTCCTTTTATCTTCCGACAAGGATCAGTCTCGAACTTATCCGGACAAATCTTACTGATCTTCAAAAATTCGATTTTTTTATTTAATGTTTATTTTTTTGATTTTTTCAACTTTTAAATAAAACATTAAATAATTTAATTAAATCCATGGTGAATTTAATTTTCTTTTTGTCGGACTTCATCTCTACCTGGCGTGCTTTACTTTCGTCCGATTCGTGTCTGGCAATTTTGATTTTGTCCAAGGCATTTTTAATTTCCAAATAGTTGAAAATTAATATTAAAATATTAAAATATTTCAATTAATTCCAACCCGTTCGTCTTGGACCCATGGCTATCTCGATTTTCCTTCATTTTTTCTTGGCTGAGAGTTTATTTTCCAATTTCGTCCTTAATTTCGTCTATCCAAACCAAATCTTGAGCCATTCCGTCGAGAATTTCATTGCCAGATCTCTATTTTTCTTTGCCGAGGCGAGATTTTAAGCTTATTTCACTCTGCCAAAGTCAAATATTTCCTTGCTCAGTCGAATTTTTCTAGGCAATATCCTCGTCTGAATGACTTCGTTAGGCGAATTTCCTTGATGTCTGACATATTCTTCCTCCCTCTGACCAAGGACGGTCCTTCTTTTCTCCCTGCCTTGCGCATTTTTCCTGGGTCAAAGTTGGCAATTTCTCGACATTTTCTCCATACTTAGGCAAATTTTGTCTCTTTTCCTCCATCGAGTTGGGCACATTCCGTTTTATTCTTCGCCACATCCTGATATTCTTTAGCACGTGCCCTTTCAAGCTTGGCATTTGTCCTCTCGAAAGTGTCACCATACTTGGCCAACGTCTTCATTTCTCATCCTTTTAGCCTCTGTACTTAGGCAAATATTCGAACTTTTTCTTAGACTTGGCATTGACACTTAGCCAAAAATCTTATCATCTTAGGCGGACTTTGTAGACATTTTGGACGAAGATCATGGATGTCTTTGGCACCTTGCTAACCTCCTTCCAAGTGCATGGCGGACTTTGTAAGTCTTTAGGATGAACACCTTGGACGTCCCTCTTTTCTAGGGCGAATTTCCTTAACTTCTTAGCACTTATTCTCATCATTTTATCCCTTTGGAAAAGGATTTTTTACCCTTTTAGGCTCTCATACTTAACCAATTTCGAAATTTCCTTCTTGGTAGGCATCAACACTTAGTAAAATTTTGATTTTCCTCTCCTTTACATGTCTAGGCGGACTTTACATAGCCTTTAGCCAAGTCCCACCTTTCAAGGGCGGACTTCATTAGTATTTTGGACGAATTTCCAAGCATATGGCGGACTTTGAGACCTTTTTGGATGTGCATTTTATGTGCTGGGCGGACTTTGGAAGGGATAAGGATGTCTTCAAGATGCAAGGGCGGACTTTGAAGGTCTTTAGGACGTGCTACATGATGCAAGGGCGGACTTTGAAGGCTTATAGGATATCCCCCTTGGCAGATGGCGGACTTTAGAGCATGCAAGGACATCAAAGGCGGACTTCAAGGATGCATGGACATCAAAGGCGGACTTTAAGACCCTTTGGCACTTCCCTCAAGCACATGGCGGACTTCAAAGCTTGCATGGACAAGGATGGCGGACTTTGGGCAGTCTTAGGATGTCCCACCTTTATGCATGGCGGACTTCAGAGCTTCCTTGGACATTGCCTCAAGATGCAGGGATATGATTCCCAAGTGCTGGGCGTATCTCAAGACCTTTTGGGCCTTCACATACCTTTCTTCATCCTTCTTTCATGGCGAATTTTCCAGACTTGAGCAGATTTTTCACAGATTTCACCATTTTAGAACTGATTTTCATGATTTCATCTTCAGATCTGATTGATCTTGAACTGGTTTTGACTGGTTTTTCCAGATTTTTGAACGTTTTTGGTCTGATTTTCATGCTTTTTGAACTTTTTTTGCAAATTTTTCAAAATTTTCAATTTTTCATTTTGATTTTCTGAGAGTTCTATTGAGTTTTTCGAACTTCTGAGTGCGTTTTCAGAACTCGGGACCCTTCTAAAAATAGAAACTTTCCAAAAATAGAAACTTTCTAAAAATAGAAAAAGCAACCCTAAAAAATAGGGAACCTCGTTTGGTCCAAAAATGCCAAAAATGAAAAATCGAAAAAGCAACTTTTCCTAAAAAATAGGAAGTGTCAGAATTGGCCGAATTTACAGTCGATCTTTGTCTCTTGGGCCTTCTGAGCGCTTCCATGACATCTACGCATTGATTCAAGCATGAATTACTGACTCGGCTCGGGTGACTCTCGGCAAACTGACCTGAAACTCTTGGCAAAGTGATCTCATGTAACCGTTGCAAGGAGACAGAACCCTAAAAACTAGCAGGCAACTGGGGGTCCCCATCAGCGATGGGGCGATGTCAATGAAAAAGGTGCAACACCATGACAGTGCTTCTTTATTTGCTTGGGTAGATGGTGTCTCAATTCTTGTTTGTGACTTTGATTACATGGCAGAAGGGCAGTGCAAATAATATAAGGTGACTGCAGTATCTCAATATCTGTATTTTTGACGCTGTTGTTGTCTTAATGGTTGCACATGCATACTCTCCGTTGCAGGAGTATGGTATCAGCAGTAATGTAAATCACTGTATGAAGTCAATGTTGAAAGGTTTGTTGTGATCACTGTGCAAAAGGTAACTCACACTCTACTAAACGATACAAAATCCACATCTAGTAGGCAGCAACGAGTTAGTGAAGCATGTGAGTCAATGGTTGATTTGACAGTGTCTACTTTCTGAAGTTCTAGTAAATGCAATGGATAGCAAGGCATTTGGAGGTTGTTGCAGATGCTGATGCTAAGTGGAGAGAATATTGCTGACAGTGATCTTTTGCTAGACAATAATGTTGTACATTGATGGTGTGTTTTGTAAACATCTTGTTGGTTGCAGGTGTATGGACAGTGGATTAGTTCATTTTGAGGTGTGCTCCTAAAAGTCAAGAAGATATTGACAGGTTTATAGTTGCAGATCAGGAGATTAACATTTTTCTCAGCCAAGGAGAATTGGAGATAGTGGATATACAGTGAAATCACAATGAAATCATGAAATCAGTGTGTGGTATTGCTCTTTCAATTCAATGAAAGTTGGTTCAGTGTTTTTCTTATGACAATGGCATTCTTTGAATAGTACAGTGCTCTTCATGATTATCTCAGTCAGTCTTATATGCCTGCAACATTGTTATAAGTCTCTTACAGTTGAACAGTGACACATTGCTCTATTGACATTTGTTGTTCCTACATTCGGTGGTCCTCTGGAGTTCGATAGGCTTTATGCTCAAATATTTGATATCTCAGTCATTTAGCATTTTGAAGACATTCTATTTGGTGCCTTGGAATTTATTACTTACTAACAGTGGGACTGTGCGTTCTTTGCTTTGAGAAAGTATGTTCTTTGTTTCTTTGGCATTGATATCAAAGGGGATGAAATCTTTGGTTAGTTTTGCAGGGATTTGCAGTGAACATTTGCTTTAATGGTTACTTCTATTTGCTTGAATAAGAACAGTGACAATATACTCAATGTCTTAAGCATTTGCTTCAGTGTTGTTTTGCAGACATCTGCTTCACTAAAAACAGCAACAGTGTATTTTCTTTGTACCGTTGCAGTGAACAGTGAAGCTATCCACTGAAATACACTTTGCTTGATTTTGAATGCACTTTGTTGGATTCCCTTGAAAGTGGTGGCAGTGGTGCTCAACTATGCGTGGTAGTGTGTGGTGTTTCTGTAAATCTTGATAGCCAAAATGGTTATACTGACCCTATGTTTACATGGACAGAGAGCTAACATAGTAACCTTTGCTTTACAATTTGGACAGTAATTTTGGAGAAGAGCAGATCCAGAGGTACATGGCAGTTAGACAATGGATTTCTAGATCACTGGTATGCAGTGGAAAGTGAAGACTCTAGTGGTATTTTAGTGGTACCTTGGTGGTAAAGATGTTTCTTGACAGTACTTCAGGTTTTTAATCTTTATAAGTGTGATTTGTTACTGTTTGTCAGTGATGTCTTTTGCCATGGAACAATCTTGTCAATACTTTGCTTTCCTTCAATGGAGCTCTGTTACAGGGGGAGTGATGCTCCTTTGTCATTTGATGTCAAAGGGGGAGAGAGCAAATGGAGTGGTGAGTTTTGCCATCAATGACAAAGGGGGAGATTGTTTAGTGTTGTTTGTCATTGATGTCAAAAGTAAGTGATGTTGAAGTTGTTTCAGAATGTAGGATGTCTTGGGAGGTCTTGATCTTAGTAGATGTTGCTTTGGTTGAAATTGCAATTCAAAGAGTGTTGAGGTCAGACAAGGTGCTAGATTTCATGTGGTTGGTGGTATTATCATTCAAGGGAGATTGTTGGCATATGGTGTGATTGGCATATTTTGAGTATGGTGAATTGGCCTTTAATGTTGATCATCTTAACATGATGATGGTTTTGCAATGTGATAGAGATTCATTCTCTCAAGTGTTTTATAAGGTGATTGTTGATTCAATGTTTGATGTCAAAAGGAGGCTCACATTACATTGGGTCAAATCATATATATCTAAGGTGGCTTTATCAGGGTTGTATGGCATAATCAATGTATGCAGTGATGCAGTGATGTGTTCAGTAGTGATGGGAGAATCAATGTGTTGACAAGGCATTTGAGTGTATTGATTTTGAATTCATTATTCAGTATATTCCTAATACCTATACCCTACCTAAACATAAGTTATCAAATACATTAATCTAAATGTATTTTCTTTTGTTATAAAAGTTAAGTGACTTGTTGGGGCGGTCACCAACAACTTAAGTCACAACTTATGCATGTTCTCCACATCAGGTAACCAGCCCCCTCGAAAGTTCCCGCTAACAGTTTTGAGATTGGGCACCAAAAGAAATCAAAGGCTGACATTCAACTTTTCAGGGTGCTAAGGTTAAGATCGAACAAATACAATTTAATATTAGTTTGAGTCTCAACAGATCTCCATAGTATGATGAGATTGACAGGCATCCAAGTGTTAGTTTGTTATGCAGTTTTATAACTACTCTGTAACCAGTGAAGTAGTGGGTTGTTTGTGAGGATATTAAGCCTCTTTTTTGACCAAGTATCGGCTGCTGCTAATGGAGGAAGAAAAGACCTTATACGTGGTCTTATTATGAGTGGAGAAAGTAATATACAAAGAGTTTTATGCAGCAGGTTATAGACAATATCTAATACCAGCGAGGTTGAAATTTTGGAATAAGATGTGTAAATAACAAAACGATGTTTTACGGATAGAGTTATCTTTTGCAGTATGATGACCATGAGTGCTAGGTATGTTGCAGCATAAAGATTCAAGTGAGTCTGTTCCATTGTTAGATTGTGTTGCTCTGAAGTTTTGTAATAAGAGGATGATATATTAAACAAAGAAGTTAGAGGTCTTGAGTTCAGGAATTAATGTGTAAATCATAATGTCACTATAGTGCTTTTGTGAGGGGAGAATGATTGTTTATATGTAGAAGTCATTTTATGCAAAAGAAAGGAGTGTTGAGATATTCATGTAGATCTAGGAGAGATAAGGTTTTTTTGTACCTAAGTTATAGTAGTCATCTATAACCAGTGTTTTCAATGTAAGCAGAGTAGTACTCTGTCTCTATCTTCTTATATTTAGATTGGAGAAGTTTGCCAGTGAGGCATCTTGTATTTGCCAGTGAGGCATTGTAACGAGTGAGGTTTTTCGTAGCCAATGAGGCTTGTGTTGCGAGTGAGTCATTTTGTAGCCAATGAGGCTTTGCTAGTGAGACATTTTGATTAAGCTAGTGAGGCATTTTATCGAGTGGTTTTTCATCCCTATGAGGATTTTCCACTCATGAAAAACAACTGTGTTATGGTGTGATTATTTTCTTCTGACTATCTTTGAGTTTGCTCAAGTATTTCACATTTAATTGATCAAGTCAAATTGAAGATATATGTATACTCTTTGAAATGAGTCAAGTTTGAAAGCTTTGCATGCATGATGCTACACTTGATAGTTGAATTGTTTTGATCTTGCATTTTATAAGGTCAAAGTTTCAAAAGATTAATTCAAGGTAATTTGGAATTTGTCATACCACTGATTCAGCCCCCCCAGCTTCCGCTCCTCCGACCCCCCCTCGCCCCGCCCCGCCCCGCCCCCCACTCCAACATTCTCTCCTGCAAATAAGGTGGACTATGCTTGGAAGATTTAACAGTGAAGGAAAAGCCCACTACATCATGTGACACTTTAGTGCCACGATCAACTGAATACCCCATCTGCTTCTTTGTCCCAAGCTCATTGTAAAATGGCCAAGAAACAATGTATTCAAAGAGATCAGCCATAGCCTTTGTTCTCATGGAAACTGGACCCATCTAAAAATAAATCTCAATAGAGGAGTTCATATCTGACTTGTTCTTAATATATGTGTCCTTTATGAGCCTTGCCCCATATGGGAGGCTATGCTTCCTCCAACATATCTCTGCTTGCAGAGGTACTGCTGATGCAAATGTGGATTTGAATATATCTGTAATATTAGTAACATTTGCCTTAGACAATTTACCGTGACAAAGTCCTTCAATATAGACCTCTTCAAACAATGCTGGGATATATCTTGTCATGTCTGAAAGAGACAATGAAATGAGGCAGGAAAGATTTTTTTAAAATTTTGAAGATATCAAATATTCCTAATGGGTAATTGGATTCATATTCATATTTTTGTAGTTCCTCTTCATATGCTCTTTAATCATCTTAAACTATTCCTCTATTGGTATAAATGTTTTTGTAATTCTCAAAATATTTGAAGCTAAAATTGGTAGCTTTTCACTGAAACCCTAAGTTGTCGATTCCAGTACTAGTTCAGATTCAAGTTCGGGGGGTCGGTTGGCCGGTTCAGCTAAATCTTTTGGGGGGTGGCTTCGGTTCGTTTTGGGTTTGTTAGTACAAAACACACACACACACACACACACACATTTAACCTAAAAGCATGAATTAGGATTAAAGTATCACATAACATCATATAAACAACAAAACCACCATAAATTTGAATATCATTTAAAACATGCATGATAAAAGTCTCTTGCTTCATGGTTACATCCTACGATCGTCATTAGGTTAGATTTCTGAATGTCACGTTTCATGGCAGTTGATAAAATATTTTTCAATTAAAACTAATAGAGTCACACAATTGCTGTTATTGTTACACCTTGTGGGTTTGGCTGCAGTGTGGGGACATTTGAGGATGTCTATGCTTTCCAGGTGGTGATGAGGTGCACATGTGTCTTGTGATCTATGAAATACCAGTATGTCCTTGTATAAGAAAAATGAGATTTTTTAAAGGTTTTTAAAAATTTTCATTACCTAATGTTGGGATTACATAACTGATGTTTGCTACCTAAGTTTAATATGGTAAAAAGTCATCATCGTTGTAGTTCACAAGCAAATAACCAAGTTTTTGATTGCTTTTTCACTTGTACACTTGTTTATGGGCTATGATTTGAGAAGGTACTTGTTTTTTGATTTCCTTTTGTTGAGTTTCATTTTACGTTCCTAATGTAGTTATGAGATGAATTTAACTCTTGAGATTTTGTGTACATACATTATGTCTGTTGTTTTTTATTAACAATAAATAGGTTTTGAAGGGTTCCTAAAACCCTTTAACAAAAAAGAAAGTGGCAGCAAAGATAAAACAAGAGATTTCCCACCTAGCAACAACACAAAAAACAGTCGATTATCCAACAATCAACAAACCATCAGACAACCAGCATAACCAAAAAAACAAAAAACGACAAGGCCACAAGGCCACTACAGTAATTCCTTGAGCACTTTAGCAGCCTCCATATCCTTGACTGCCAGCCTCTTATGCATGTCCATAATTTCTTCAACATCATGAGCAAGATCCTTCTTACCTTTCTTAGTTTTGCTCCTTGTACAAACACTCGGGCCAATAGCCAGATCAGTTGAATTCACCTCCAAACCAACACCCTCCTCATGAACGAAGTTAGTATGAGCATCAAACAGACCCTTCTCGATTAACTCCATAGCCTTCTGGTTAAGGAACACCATACCCTCAGCAGATGCCTCCAACTTCTCCTTGCTTATATTAATGAGTGTGTCCAAGTCCCTTCTAAGTTGCCTATTTTGTCGTTCCAGCACCGCTACTCTCGGGTTCAGGTCATTTTTCAGCGAAGCAAGCTCATCGACCATACCACCCACATTGGTATTATCTAGACTGACATCCATGGCGATATTGCATGCGTAGTTTTTGATGAAAGCATCTATGATTTCTTGGAATGTCTTGATGCCTGTAGGTAGACGAGAGAACCATTCCATGGTGTGGCCAGCCAAACTCCTAGGAAATAGCCAAATCAAATAGGTATCGTCATACGCAACTTCCATGCAATGAACTTGGAATTCCCTAATGTGACCTTTAGGGTTTCCCATCCCATTGTACTTGTCAAACTTGGGGATCTCAAATCCCTTTGGGAATGGTTTCATTGCAAGGCTCCTATTGAATGGATAAGGGCACAAGTTGCTGGGGGTTTTCACGGTTCACCCTGATCGAAGATCGAGCACTTGTTGTGAGAGAAACCTGATTTGTATTGTCACATTGTTTTATAGATCAAGGGGTGGGATGAAAGTGTTCTGAGGTGGTTCAACTGTGGGTGGGATGGGCAAATTGGTTGGTATGTTGATGGATGATGTTTTCATATTCTGTTGAGCCAAGTATGCTTGTGATTGTTGTTGTACCAACAATGCTTGTTGTTGTGCTTGTTGTTGAGTTGCTAATTGGGCTACTTCCTGTTGTTCTTGATATTTCTTTAGTGCTTTCTGATATGCTTGTTGTTGTGTTGCATGTTTTTGTGCAAGATACTGCGATTGTGCTTGATATTGGGCTTTGAATTGAGCGTGTTCTTGAGCTTGGGATTGAGCTTGAGCCTGAGTTTGAGCTTGAGCCTGTGTTTGAGCTTGAACCTATGCTTGAGCTTGTGTAGCTTGAGCTTGTGCTTGTGCCTATGTAGCTTGAGCGGCTTGTTGTTTTTGTTTTTGCTCGTGCAACCTGCTACACTTGTTGTGCAACTTGGGCAGCTTGAGTAGCTTGCGCTGCTTGAGCGGCTTGTTGAGTAGCTAATTGTGCGGCTTGTTGTTTTTGTACTTGTAGGAATGCCTTTTGATAAGCAGCTTGCTGAGTGGCTTGCAAAGCCATACGGTATTGGCTTGATGTTTTGGAGCTTGGTGGTGATGGTGGTGGACTTGGAATGGTGCTTGTTGTGGTGGTGAGAGGCGCTATTGTGTTGGTGATTGGGATTTCATTGGTAGATGGTGCAATCGATGTGGTTGGTCCTTGAGAGACCATATTTTGAGATGTTAGGGGGGTAGTTGATGATGTGATGGTGGTGGTATGTGTTATCGGGGTGGTTGCCATCTATTGTTGTGATGTCGATGACAAGTTTTGAGAGTTTAGCGTGATGTTTTGATTGATGTTCAGGATGTTGGTTTGATTTTGATTGATATTTGGTAAAGGGGGAATTCCTAAGCCAAGAAGTGGTTTGGATAATGATGGAAATGGTGGAAGTGGTGGAAGTGGTGAAAACATGAGAAATGTGATCTATTGAGGAAATGGTGGTGTCGAAAATGCCCCTTGTTCCGAACATGTCACCCTCTCCTTGTGAGGTTATGGGGAGAGAGGTTTGGGGTGTTGCACGAAATGATGATGATGATGGGCCATTTGGATCATAAAAGGTGAGAGGGACATATGTATGTAATGGATTTTTGGGTACGGTTTGTCCCAAGATGGTGTTTGAATCCAAATCCTGATTGTTTACAAGAGGATGCGTTTGCAATGCATTGAGAAATGCACTTCCTTTGTTAACAATAGGTTGCATTGGAGCAATGGATGATGTGATTTGTGGGATGTTTTGAGTGATTCTTTGAAATGAGGGGGTAGATGAAATGGGAATGGTAGATGAGATTGGAGGCATGACTCCAAAAGATGGTTCCACAATAGTGCTCACATTGAAATCGGAGGGGAGTTTAGCCTCTTGCTTTGCTAATTCGAGTATGTATAGTGGGGGATTGATTCTCATCATGATGTTGATAATCTTATGATTCTCTGGATTTTGAATTATTTCAGTGATTTCCTCATGTGACATTCCAAAGGGATGATTGGTAATATCCTCCACTTGGACACCTTCCTCTTGATGGTCTTGCAAAAATGGAGGAAGGTTAATTGTGAGACTGTTAGACCCAATGGGATTCATTTCAGGAGGGGTTTGACTTAAGTCACTTGAAGTAGATGTTTCTTCGTTGGCTTCCATGTTCCTTTTGTGTTGTGATCTAGTTTGCACCATAAAATAGGGATCAATCTTCAAGAATGTGGAAGGTGAATTCTCTAATTCTTTCGATTGATCTAACTTTAGGTACAAAAGATAAAATTTTAGGCTTATTTAAGGATCAAAGGGTGATAATGATATGGATGTAAGATGGATGTTTGATGGATGATTGGAACTCTTGAGAAAATCTTGAAGGGTATGTTAAACTTTATGACTTGATTTGGATTGGATTTGGATTTTGGTGAACTCATAAACTTTAAGAGGTTGGATGTTGTCCTAGAGTTAAATCATTCACAAGATGCTAATTTGTCTAGGTGTGAGAAGAAGGATTCATCTAAACACTCCTATCCAAACAAGATGATTTTGATAATGAACTCCTAAATCCCAAGATGTTGGATTTTATCAAGGGATGAATTTTTTCACAAGGTTTGATAATTTGATCAAATATGTGGAGAAGGATGCATCTACACACATTCAATCAAACAAGATTATTTTTGATTGGTTTCAAATGATTTTCCCAAAGTTTAACATTAAATATTTTTCCAATATCTTCAAAGAGTTGATGATGAGATGATTTTGGTTTTTATGTTTCAAATATGGATGAAGGTTTGATTTTGTTCCTAGGATGTACCTAAAAAGACACTTGTTTACTATACCTCAGTATTGAAGAACATGCAATACTTCTAAGGACCTTTTAACCAAGAAGTGGTTCAAATTGAGCATACATTTCTAGGTTGTTCAATAGAACCTTGTGAATTTTTTTCTTATTTTGATATGTTTCTTTTGATTTCACTTCCTAATGTATTTCTTGATGACCTTTCAAGTGTGACTCCTATATTTTGAACTTTTACTCAAGAACTTTTGCTTTGGAATTTTGACTTTCTTGGAAATCATGAGGAACTAACACATGTGTGAGAGCCAATTTTGTTATCTTTTCTTAGTGATTTTGTTTTACCACAAACACTTCTTGATTAGGTTTTCAAACTAGATGTCCAATGTCTTAACTTCCTCTCATTCCACAAGGTATATCATGTGGAACTTTGATGAAATCGAGGCAAGGGTTACCTATTGTTAACTTTAGTAAGAAAATTGAGATATAAATCCAAGTGTTTAGAAACCTCCAAGGATAAAATCCCAAGGGTAAGCAATAACACATGAATTTGGTCAATTGTATTTGCTTCCTAAAGGGTTTGAAGTTTTGATGACAATGTTAAATGTTTGTTTCTAAATTTTTTCTGACAAGCAAAGTATTTTGTAACCAAGAACAAGCACAATCCTATGGATATGAAAGACTATATTTGTTGAGTCCCCACTTGGACAAGTCCAGCTACGCTTACTTTTAGTGAATGGTTAGATGCTTGACCCCACCAGCTCCCCTCCACAACACTCACTTCTCAGGATAGCCAAGCATTAGTACCCATGAAACTCCCATGGCATACTTTCCATTTCTACTAAAAACCATAAAAGTGTGGGACGAATTCAAAATGACTATTCTTGCACCAACAAATAGATATGGATTTTGGCCTTTCTACAACAAGGGTTTTAATTCAAACTTTTCATTCATAGGAGTTGACCCAACGTGGAAAGAGACCATTGTTTCCCATCTCATCGGAGCCAATTGTGTGATACTAGCCTTTGTTCCAGTACCCACTTTTATATCCCAGCTGGAAATACTCTTAGCTTTAGAGTGTTACCGGTTGAGTCATTCCCCTGGGTGAGTACTTTTCCCCCAAGGCAGGCCCTCTAAGATAAAAAAAATTGAGTAAACATATTCATAGTTTGATCAACCTTTGTTTAGAAACAAAGGGAGAACACATGCAATAGGTTTACTCACACTCGCAAAGTTTGTTGTTCAAATTTAGTTCCCAAAATGAAGTGTGGAGGAAATTACTTTATCCCAACCTAAGACCACCAAAAATCCTTTTGATTCTCAAGATCACCATGAGGCACGAGAGAATCACATACGTCTTTTCAATGGTGTTATTTTGAATAAGCAATTGCAAAAACAAAGTAGCACATGTTCATTTTAAGTCCACAAAGCAATTGTTTTGATTCATTTTAAAGCACCAAAATGAGATATGAAAGTTGTCTTGTTGAATTGTTAACCTCAAACGAAATCTAGTCAATTTTCCTAAAGTTCATTTTAACCCTTTTCAATGAAAATTTGAAAGCTTTGTTAATGTTCATTTTAGAGCCCAAAAAAAAAAGTTAGTCTAAAACAGAAAATTAAAGCATAGAATGGAAACCTTAAGCATTTAAAAATGCTTTGTTAACTTCAAATTTTAATGCTAAATTTCTCTTTTTCTCCAAGATTCTTCAAAGATCACCTCTTGCAAGCTCCTTGTGCAAACAAAAATCCCTCCTCCTCACTTTTCCCAATCTTACCCACGGATCAAATTCCTGGCAATGCTGCCATCGTATTTCTTCCCAAGATTGAATCTGAGCTTGTTCTCCCACTTTTTTTTTTTTTGGAAAGCATCATTTATTTCTATTGCAAAATTTCTTCAACACTAGCGGTAACAGGAATGAAGGATTAACAACCATTGCTTTAAAATGAAAGGATTTGCATTGCAATAGGTACCATGCAATGGGCATGATAATAATAATGGTTTTACACGATTTATAGCCTTCTTCCCTTTTCCAAATTTATATATTAGATATTCTATATAAGTCAACCGATGCAATGGGCATAATAATAATAATGAGGCCAATGATCTATAATGGTAATGGTAAAAGAAGCATGTTAGTGATAGTTGTAAATATCGGTCAAATGCAATAGTTCAACTTTGATCACAATGGTGTCAAATCATACTTACCAATACTCAGTAGTTTTAATAGTACACAAATCTTTTCTATTCAAGTCCAACTTGCCTTCCTTTTCTAGCAAGATCATTCAGTCCCATCTGTCCCATCTTTAGCTTAGTATTTTATCCATATGTATATTTGAATGCATAGATCATTCAGTTCTGTACTTCCACTCAGAGAAATATTTCACTATGAACATCCCTTGCAACAAACACAAAGTCATGCTAGAATAAATTTGCAAGCTTACACAAGAAGTGTATGCAGTGTACCACAAGAAGCATCTGCAAACTTATACAAGCAAGGTATGTGCGCGAGATAAATCTGTAGTCCTAAGATAGGAAAAAACATATTTCACGTTCAGTGAATGATGTGTACTAACAAGAAAAACAACGATGGTATCATGTATGCAAATGTGGCAGTATAGACAAGGTGCATGAATTAATTGATAGAATGCCTTAGAGACGTGGTCTCATGGACAACAATCCACAAAGAGCATCATTCTATTGTCATAAAAGAAACAGTAAATGTTGTGATGACCACCTAAAATGCATTGGAATGCTGGCATTTACTCCTTCCACCTACTTGTCACATAACAAAATATTCTAGAGACAGGCATATATATTTTGAAAAAAAAACAAAGAACCCATCAATCTAACGTTGGAGGAGTAAATGCAGTTTGCAGGTGTAAATTTAAATTCCACAACCTTTTCCCATCAAATAAACGGATTGCATGACCTTTGCATAGCGTCCTCTCTATGTTTTCATTTTGGCATAGGCATTTTTTTTAAGCGCCCCTTTTTAGCAGCTTTAGGAGCATTTACTGTAATGAAAGACAAGATTGTATATCACCATTTCAATCTGCCTCTACTCAACTTCAATTCCTACACAAAAGCTTTATCAAAAACTTGGAATGACATTAATATAGTTGTAGAAAGCGTACATGACTACACAGATAACGTGAAATTCATATCAAAATTTATATTGGAAATATAAATACACGGATTTTATGTATATCAAATCTATGGCATTAAATATGATAGGCAATACATGTTATTTATTTGATAGGATGCTTCAACAAGGTCTGATATGATGCTTTGAGAAAATGGTGTCTAAGGATTGAAGGCTGCAATTGGAGTCATTATGCAAAGAGTATCCCAACAAGTCTCTAAAGAATTGCTAATCCAAATTTACATCGACCGACACCCACATGGTGATCACTACTGACTTCAATGTGGGACTTCTTTGCCTTGCCATGAGGTCACCATAGTATCCTCATGAAGATAGAGGCACACCTAAGAGATTTGATTAATAAATGATTCACTAACAATGCAAGACAAAGAGACTATAATAACAAATTATTCTTTCTCCACTACAACGTTAGCATTTAGAATAAAAAAAATTAGGATGTATCGCAAGGATATCAACGATATGTATGATGTGGGGGGCTGGTTTTTTTTTTTTTGGACAGTTTGTAAACAATAATGGTTACATCAACAAAAAATTAAATAGAGGAAAATATATGTTGTGAAAACAAAGGAAAATACTCATTGTGAAAACAAAGATTATACCTATTTCTTAAATATAGTATCTCCCATCATTGTAAGAAACACAAAGCATTAGCAAACAGATATGTGGCACAGTTATCTTTTGGACTATGTAAATGAGTTGTAAAGCAACCTTATGAACACAAACAAGTATTATTATACTCAATAACATATTCAAGATTGTAGCAGATTGGAATAAATGTTGTTCTTCCAATGAAAATAACAACATTAGTATAAATGAAGCCTTGCAGAGATTGGATTAAACAAAGAAAAGCCCTCCTTCTAGCGCCATATGTAACACCATTTTAAATCTGCATGCTAAACTTTATCTCATACCTCCTCATGAATTTAGTTTAAAGAAAGCAAATACAATAACATTATTTATGAAATAATCCATTATGCTTCATAAACAAAACAACAAAACAAACTAATTGAAATCTTAAAAAGCATAGTGAATAACCTATTCCATAGTGGATTGATGTCACTTTGTTGTGAAAAGTGATCCTTTCCCAACCCTTGACAAGCCAATGATGAAGATGCAATGGAAAAAAATAGCTCTCAATGTGAAGAGAGTAACTTTGCATAAGATTGTGGATGCTAAAATGAGGAATGAGACCTCCTATTTATAGAATGATAGGATGGAGAAATATGCAAAATGGGTGAATGTGGGATAAAGATTCAACCAATAGGAAGGAACCACTTGTCCAAATGTGAGTGGATGGAGGATGTACAAGTTTTGGTAAATGTGTCAATAAATGACATTAGGTGACCTTTTCAAATTTCAAATTTGGCTTGTTGGAGGGAGAAAAAGGGGCTTAAATGCCAAGTTTGACTTATGTGAGAGACATGTAAGAGCTCTTAAATGCTTTGTTGGATGTACATGTCAATTTGGGGGGAGATTTCGAACTTGAGGGAATATTCCATTTTTATGCCATGTTGATGGAAAATGGAGATTTAATAAATTAATTAAAATCCTTTATTTGTGCAAGTGGGAACATATAGAGAATGTGACATGCATTAGATTAGATTTAATCGTGATTTAGTTAATTTAAAAGAGGATTAGGTGATTTGACTCACTTGACTTAGATTTAAGGATTAAACTAAATCAAAAGGAGATGGAAGATGATTTTAAATTTAATTAAATAAAGATTTTATTTATTTAATCAAAGACGGTGATGTTAGGATCAAATTAAATAAAATTTATTTATTTAATTTAAATGGATGACTTTAGAGATTAATCAAATAGACTTGATTTATTTGATGAATGGATGAATATGAATTAATTTAATGCATGATGTTAATTTTGCATGTCTACAATCCATTTTTTTTTTCAATCTACACACTATACTCATTTGATTTGACAACTAAAATCCTTCTGGTTGTTCCATGTAGACCTCTTCTTCTAGCTCTCCATTAAAAAATGTAGACTTGAAATCCATCTGATAGACCTTGAAATATTTATGAGAAAAAATGCTAAGAACATCCTTATAGCTTCCATTCTTGCCACTAAAGAAAAAGTCTCCTGAAAATCTATGCCTTCTACTTGTGAGTAGCCTTTACACACAAGTTTTGCTTTGTTTATAGCCACTTCTCCATTCTCATTCAACTTTTTTCTGAATACCAACTTTGATCCAATAATATTTTTATCTACCTATCTTGGGACCAATTCCCAAGTTTGATTCTTCTCAATCTGCATAAGTTCTTCTTTCATAGCTTCCATCCAATTTTCATCATTACATGCTTCACTTATAGTCTTCGGTTATATCTCAGAAAATAAATACAAATTTACTTCAGCAACAACTTTTCTTCTTGTCAATACACCTTTTGTCTTATCTCCAATGATTTGACTTTCTGAATGATTCTTCTGCACATATCTAGGTATCTTAGGGGAAACCACTAGAGCTTCTTCTTCTCTTTAATTTTCCTCATTATGCTTTTCTTGCTCATCCGTTTCTTGTTCTTCCATAATTTCTTCAATTCTTACACAATCAAGTTCATCAGATACATATCCATCAATATCAATTGAATTCTTCATTGTTTCATCAACTTTGACATTTACACTTTCTACAATCTTTCTCAGTCTTTTATTGAAACATATGTAGGCTTTTCTTTTAGTAGAATATCCAAGAAAAATTCCTTCATCACTTCTCGCATCAAACTTTCCTAAAGTTTCTTTATCTCTTATGATATAACATTTGTTTCCAAATACCTTAAAATACTTAACAGTAGGAATTATTCCAAACCATAGCTCATAGGGGGTCTTTTTACTATTTACTCCTGCTTGAACTTGATTGAATACATAAACAACAGTATGAATAGCTTCTCTCCAGTAGACTTCTGATAAACTAGCCTCAGTTATCATTGATCTAGCAGCCTCTTGAATTGTTCTATTCTTTATTTCAACAACTCCATTATGCTAAGGAGTTCTCGAAGTAGATAACTATATTTTTATTCCATGCACTTTTAGACTTCTCACTCTTGTAGGACCACAAAGATCTATATGAATTAAATCCAATGGTCCAATTGTAGATTGTTCTTTTGATCTGTAATGGCTTCTAGCTTGCTTTCCAAACTGACAATTCCTGCAAATAGCTTTGACAAGCTTTGTAATCCTTGGTAAATCTCTCATGGCCTAAACTGCACTATCCTCACCAAATTATAAAAATTCATGTGACACATTCTCCGATACCATAACCAACCATCATTAATCTAAGTCATAAAGCATCGTCTATAAACACCTTTAAGTTGATATATATTTCATGTAGATTTCTTTCTTGCAATAATCACTATTCTGGATCCTTTCCGGATCTCACATCTTTCAACCTTAAACACAAGATTATATCCTTTACTACACATCTATTCAACACTCAAAAAATTATTCCTTAAACCCTTAACATAGTATACATCATCAATATTATGCTTGTCATCAAAACTTATTGAATCTATCCCACAAATTTTAGCACTAGTATCATCTCCAAACATAACCAAGCCTCCATCCTATTTTTTAAGTTTAACAAACTTACTCTCATCACCAGTCATGTGATGTCAACAACCGATATCAACAACCTAATAGTTATTTTCTTGTTTAGCATGTAGGGCAAAGATTACAGTACCTTCATTTTCTCCTCCTCTAGAGGGCATTCCTTCACTTTTTTTTCAGAATTAGCAAAAGTAGGTTCATCCTTTATAGCCATGAACAAGAATCCATTGTCATCAAGATCTTCATAATCAGAATCCTCATTAGATATACTAGCATTCTCATTCACATAATATGCTATTTTTATCTTCTTTCCTTTCTCATATCTTTTTATTCCTCTTAGCTCTTTCTGGACACTTTGCAACATAATGACCTATTTCTCCACAACTAAAGCATTTAAAGGGTAACTTACCTTCATAATTTTTTGAGCCTTCATCCTTCTCACAAAGTTAGCTTCTATTTCATTAATATTTTTTTCATGTGTCTTTAGCTTTTGTAGCCTTAAAGGCAGACTCGGATTTGCATCAATTCCTCAAATTTGGCTTTCTCATCTCATAAGATGTTAGAGATCCCAACAATAGATCTTTAGTGTAGGTATTATAATCTATACTTTTTTCAATAGCACACACCTTTTCGCCGTAAGCATCAAGGAGAGTTCTAATAATATTCTTTACAATCCTGGTTTCATCTATAGTAGCACCAAGTCCTCGCATTCTAGCTACTATCTCATCCAATCTCTGTACATAAGCTTTAACATTCTTATCTTTAGACATATGTAGGAGTTCAAACTATGTTTCCAAATTTTACAATTGTTCCTCTTTGACCCTTTCATCACCTTCATGCACCCTTTCCAAATCATCCCAAACTTCCTTAGTAGTCTTTAGATTCTAAACCTTAATCAACTTAGAATGTACAAGACTGTTCTTCAAAATGTACTTCACTTTATTGTTCACCTCATGTGCCTTCATCTTATCAGTTGTACTCAAACCATTAGCAGGAGGAGTGTAAGGATTCTTGAAAGCTTTCTCCACATCATATCCACAATACTCCAAATATGAACTTCTATCAGTATTTTCTAGATAGCATAATTAGTTCCATCAAACCTCCAATAATCATAAGTAACTTTTCCATCCATCCCATAGCTTCCTTAAGCATTTAAGCTCTACTCCAAAGAACCAAACTCTGACACCAATTGTTGGATAGGACAACTGAGAGGGGGAGGTGAATCAATTGTCACAAAACTAAAACCATTAAATCATTCACCATAACTAATCCTTAATACTGCGTAAATGAATAAACATTAAGTACAAGTGTAGAAACTGAAAACCATCACACAAACTCAACAACACCAGATTTATGTGGAAAACCCAATAAGGAAAAAACCACGGTGAGGATTAACTCACACTATAGAGAATATCAAAACTAATTAAAAAAGGTTTGATGGCTGAGATACAAGGCTCACTGCCAAAACAAGGACTCATTGTTTGGATCAGGACTCATTGTCCAACAAGGCTAACAACTTAAAGGGTTCACTACCATAGAGATACAAAGAAGATAAAAGAGATATGTTACAGAGATAGGGCTAACAACTTAAAGGGTTAACAACTTCTGCTCACTGCATTCAAAAACTCAACATTTAGGCTTCACATTGATCTCCCACACTCGCATCACACACACTCACTGATTTGCATCAATCTCACATCTATCTATTCTATTTCTTTTCACTTATCTCTCTTATACTTCATTTCACCACTAACTCATCCTGTATTTATACCATCTTCAACTTTGAAACATATCGAAAGTCGGCCTTCCAACATTATATTCAAATTAGGTCAATGCTAAAACATCTTAGGGTGGAATTAAAATGAGGGTGAACCAAACACATGCTTGGTGAGGACCCAAATAGATCCAACACACTACATCAATTTCGAAGATAGTGTTCAACACAAGGTAGACCAAACTAGTGTAAAACACAAAGAGAAATTAAGCACGAACCTTCTAGATACAAAAATTATCTTCAATACAAACATAACAATTCAACTCTAGAATTGCAAGTCATAAAACTTCACCAAAGAGAAATATGGACCAACAAGTTTTCTCCCAAACCTCAACCAGAACATAGAAAACCATTGTTCACAATAGGTGAACATAACTTGCACTGTACTGTTAGAACTATAAAAATATGATGTTTTCACATGTTGATTTTATTCATAAACTTCCTGATTTGGTCTTGCCGTATGCATTTTCCACTCATATTTTGCCATATTGCCCCTTTGAATCCGTTGGGTCTTGCATATTTTCCATTCTGGTTCATATCGGCATAGGTCTCCCTATGTCTCCCTGACCCACTATGTTTTTCTGCTAATATCTTTTGTTTCAAGTGTGTCAGCGTGACAGGTTTGGGTCTCTCCAATCTGTTTTTCTGCTGGCAAACATCTGTTGCCTATCGTCAAGACGTTTCTCTTGTTTCGGTGATTGGAGTTTTCCTCCGCTGGCGGTTATCAACATAATGATCATCTTGTGTTGGCGATTTGCTGATTTGATTAATATCATCATGGTGGTGTACCAAGATGATTTGACTGCTTAGATCATGTGCAACATCTTGAAAATGTATTTATTAAAGCTCTTGAATATGGTATTAGTTTAAATCCAAAGAAGTGTCATTTTGCAGTCGTAGAGGGTAAGCTTTTGGGGCATATTGTTTCAAAAGAGGGAATTAGAATAGATCCTAAGAGGGTTGAAGCTATTGATAAGATTCCTATTCCCAAAACTGTTAAGGCAATACAGTCATTCTTTGGACAAATTAATTTTGTTAGAAGATTTGTTTCTAATTTTGCTAAGATCATCAAGCCCATATCTAAAATGCTGAAGAAAGGACAAAAAATGGACTAGACTGCTAAAGCTTTAAATGCTCTCATGTCTAACAAAAAGGCTATTAAAGAGGCTCCTGTTCTTAAGTCTCCAGATTTTACAAAGCCCTTTCAGATTTTTTGATTTGCCTCAATGCATACTATTGCTACTGTTATGCTACAGAAAAATGAAGGGGGTTATGAACAGCCTGTGTATTTCTTTAGTAAATCATTACAGGGGTCTGAATTGAAGTATGACATAATGGAAAAGTAGGCTTTTGCATTGGTAAAGGCCACAAAAGCATTTAGACCATATCTTGTCGGAGCAAGGGTGATTGCTTATGTCCCTCATGCAGCTATCAAAGACATTTTAACACAATCTAAAGTAACAGGAAAAAGATGCAGATGGATCAACAAGATTCAAGAATTTGACATGGAGATACAGATTACTAAGCTGGTAAGAGGTCAAGGCTTGGCTAAGCTGATGACAGAAACTAATATTGAGGCAAATCAAATTTGCAATGTTGAAGAAGAGGCTGCAGTTGCAAGCATTGAACATACTCCATGGTATACTCATGTTATGCATTATCTTAAATTTATGAAATGTTCAGATGGACTAAGTGACAGTCAAAGGAGAACTTTGAAGTTGCAGGCATCCAAATATGTTTTTATGGATGGCGATCTATTTTGGAATAATAGGGATGGTATATTGTTGTTGTGTTTGGATGAGTCACAGGCTAAGCATATTTTGAAGGAAATGCATGAAGGATTTTGTGGAGGTCATTATTCAGCAAAGACAATTGGACACAAAATTCTCAGGGCTGGGTATTTTTGGCCAAAGGTTTTTAATGATTCTTTTACATATGTCAGAAAATGTGAGGCTTGCCAAAAGTTTTCTAGAAAATTGAAGTATCAGGGTGCTTTGCCACTACGACCCTTGCAAGCTGATGCCCTGTTTCATCAATGGGGAATTGATTTCATTAGAGAGATACAAGAGAGGTCAAGTGGAGGACATAGATGGATACTAGTTGCCACTGATTATTTTACAAAATGGGTGGAGGCAATCCCAACCAAGCAGGCTACAAGTAAAGTTGTAACTAATTTCTTGATGGACAACATTATCACCAGATTTGGTACACCATTAAAGATAATCACAGATAATGGGATGTGCTTCAGGTCAAATGAATTCAAAAGATTTTGTGATAAGTATGGCATTACTATTACTTATGTAGCTCCTTATCATCCACAAGGCAATGGTCAAGCAGAGTCCAACAATAAGAGTTTCTTGAAGATTATAAAGAGGATGCTAGGAAAGAACAAGAAGGCTTGGGATTCAAAGTTAAAATTGGCTGTGTGGGCTAATAGGATCACTGTGAAAAAGGTAGTTGGAAAATCTCCATTTGAATTAGTATATGGAGCACAGGCTAGGATGCCTTTGCATAATTTGTTACGAGTTTACAAGTTTGTCTTACAAGAAGATTTGGAAGTTCTTGAACCCATGGAAGACAGAATGGAGCAACTTGCTGAACTTGATGAAGTAAGGAGGGAGGCCCAAAATAAAAACATGAAGTTACAGGCACAGATGAAGTATCTATTTGACAAAAAGGAAAAGAATATAAAATTTGAGGAAAGTGACTTGGTGTTGATGTGGAATGCAAGCTGTCAGGATAAGGGAAAGCATGGTAAATTCAAAGCTTTGTGGTTGGGACCTTTTGTTGTTATTGGAAAAAGGGGTGAAGACTCATATTATCTACAGAACATGGCCGGTGAAGATCAGGAATTGCCTGTTCATGGGAAATTCTTGAAGCTTTTCTTCTCTTGAGCAACACAGAGGATTAAGGGTTGCCAGTGCATGGACAACTCTTGTGTATCCTCTCAAAAATTATTTTCCATGCACAGTAGTTTTAGGTTTTCATCCACCTCCATTCCACTCTCATCTTCCATTCATCTCCGTCTTGCATTCACTTTGCATTCACTCCCACTTTGCATTCATTTCCATTACCATTCATTCCATTTATGCTCACTAGCTCATCATTTTATGCTGGTCTGCTCACCCAAGATTCTGGATCCTTGCAATGATCTTACTATCATTCATCCCCAGACGGAGCCACTATTAGAACTATAAAAATCTAATGTTTTCACATGTTGATTTTATTCAAAAACTTCCTGATTTGGTCCTGTCGTATGCATTTTCCACTCATATTTTGACATATTGCCCCTTTGAATCTATTGGGTCTTGCATATTTTCCATTCTGGTTCATATCAGCATAGGTCTCCCTATGTCTCCCTGACCCACTATGTTTTACTGCTAATATCTTATGTTTCAGGTGTGTCGGCGTGACAGGTTTGGGTCTCTCTGATCTATTTTTCTGCTGGCAAACGTTTGTTGCCTATCGGAAAGACGTTTCTCTTGTTTCGGCGATTGGAGTTTTCCTCTACTGGCAGTTATTGGCATAATGATCATCTTGTGTTGGCGACAACAAAGACATCTATCGGCGTATGTTATGGCTATCAAGTAGGGTCTCACCAAATACAACATGTCTCCCCGACTTGTGCTTGGAACGGTTTATCGGTGGGAGTCAGGTGTTCGGTCTAACATCTTGCCGAAGTTATGATGTCTCGGTGACAGGCGCACTTTGGTTTCCCTTCGGCGTATGTTGAGATCCGCGGTAGGAGGTCTTAGCAAAGTGAGTTTGTCTCACCAACAATGCAAGAAGCTTTCTTCTAAGTTGCTTTCGGTGGGAGATAAGATTATCAGTACATGGTCTCTCCGATTTCTTGATGCTACAGCGATAATAAGTCAAATGAAATGTACAATTCGGTAGGAGACTACTTATGTCTTAGCGAGGATAAGTAGGAAAAAACATGTTGCGCGGTGTGACTCTTTGGCTTTTGATATATCGTCTTGGCGAGTGACCTTCGGTCTGGCCGATAATGTATATCGAGACTCCATCAGTATGAAAATCTTCTGGTCTTGGCGAGCACGAGTGACTTCAAGGCTTTCGGTATAGCATGAAAACTCTATATGAGGTTTCCTCGATAGTTATAAGTTATAGCGACACACATGAGATGGGTGGCTTCTGTCGGTGTGAGAACGTTGGTGTCATGGCAACCTACGGGTACTGAAGGACTTTCGGTGGAGCAAAGTGAAGTCTGTGTAACCTCTCCCTGACATCTACGTGTTATAGCGAAGCAGAGTGAGAACAAATGAGTATTATATGGCTTCAGTATGACTAACGGGTTACAACGACATGTTGGGGGTAAAGTGAATTTTGATAGAACATTTTGTTATCTCTGTGACTTCTCACTGACAGCACGGGGCTATAGCGAAATGAAAAAGAAAAAAAGGATGCCTTTTGTCTTCAGAATAACATTTGGGTGGTCACAATGACTTGAGGCTATATGTGGATCTTCGGCTTGACATGGTGATCTCGGTATATGGTCTCCTTGAGAACGATTGGCTAAGGCAACATTTCTTGTTTTTGGCGTGGCATTAGCCTGATTACAATGACACAAAATTAGGGGGAGCCTTCAGTGGAGCATTGTGTAGTCTGTGATATCTCCTCGAGCTGAATTGTCACGACGAAAGCATAACATGTGCACAGTGAACACGGGATGATAGCGTCTGAATTGCCTTCGGCAGGACGATAAGGATGTCTGGCCAACTGCTCTACTGGTAAAACAGAATTTCAAAATCTTGTGGCCGACATGTTGAGTGCTTGGAGACCGTTGCTGGCCGACTTGAATTGAGCCCGAATCTTGTGGAGGGCTGACATAATATTTTATTTTGATATTTTTCTCATGCTGGTGTATAAATAAGCATGTTGTAGTTGTTAATGGGACCGACAGAAATTAGATTTTTGATATACTACAAGTAGATACAGTAGAATAAAATTATCAGACTAGAGGCTATTATTGTATGATTTCACCATGGAGGTATTTATGAGATTCAGTTGATTTGCTGCATTTCTATGGTGTCAATTATCTGTTGAATTGAAAATGAAAAATACTACTAGGTTGTCTCCATGAATGATTTTTCTGGTTGTTTAAATTAACATAACAAGTTTATGTTTGATTTTTCGATACACATTTGTTGTATTAGTGTGATCAATCAATTGGTTCTTTCAAGCAAAGATTAAATCCTTTTATTGATCACAGTAATCAGAGAAACTCATTTTGGATTATTGAAGTAGAACTTAGTAGTCACATTGTTGCATGTTTATACAAGTTGTAAACAAAACATATGCCAGATAATTTGTGTCTTCTCTAGAAAGTGTTGCTTATCTTGATCTCATTTGACTCCGCATACCCAACAAGGCACTAGTCTCTGCAGTTTGTCATTTTGAATTTATTCAGCTTCTTTATATCTTTAAATTGAGCATTTAGGATTTCGATTAGAGTATTGTCACTGTGTTCAAATTGGATTTCATTTGTTCAACTCAAATTGCCATTGTGAAAAAATTATTTTTAAAAGATAATTACAAGTCAAGACTGCATTATTTAGAGAGGTACACCCACCCAGGTCTTGCAACACCTAAAGCGTAGAAGGTTGAATTATTTCAATCTAGTCTGTTACCCTAAAGCGTATCAAGAGATTGGCAGCCTCTTGAGGTATATTGCCTGCGTTTTTGAGAGCTAACATGTACAATGAATCATGAGACAAAAATCTGGATATAGTAGCTTCCAACAACTGTGACCAATATATTTGAACCACACAAACATAGGAGAAAATCTCAGAGCAACCATTGAACACTTACAACCTTTCTTCAATATAATTTTCTCAATATCCTCAACATATACAACCAATATCCTGCAACCATGACATCAATGAAAACAACAACCAGTTGACAACCAATTGACCAGTTGACATCAATGCCAACACCTTCATTCTTTTCTATTCTTGTAACATATCTCTCTAACACACACACATAATGATAATACACCCAACAAGGTAGTCTTTCTAGGAACATGCTTTGGGGCCTCTAAGCTAGTTTTATGCTCTTATGCTCCATTAAGATTTAATAGTTTCATTAATCCATATTATATTTATTCAATAGAAATAAGGAATATTGGCGCAATACTTTATTATGTAAAATATGATTGAATCCTTCATAATGTCATATATGGGACTACCAAGAGATAAAACTTATAATGTGTGAGTGGTTGTGGATGGTTGAGGTTAGGTGGAAATATTTTTTTATGTAAAACTTAGGATTCCCTTTTTTTTTATCCAATTTCACTCAATTATAGGATAAATTTGTAGGTAATATATAATCTTTTTTATGCATTTTCTATGGCTATATGAATCATGTACTAATCAAGAGAATTATAATTATGTTGGTTTGATTTTAATGTAGGTATGTATTAGTTTCTATATGTAAATGAAATAATAGTAAGTTTTTTGCATTGAAAGTGTAATTCAAATGGTTGGATATGTGTAGATATCTCATGATAATGATGCTACACATGTGATAGTTGCACAATCACATTGTTTGATGACCTATGTAGATTGTTGCATAGATATAGTGTTTAATCTATAGAGTTATTAGAGCACCTCTTACAATGAAACTAGAAGCCCATTAAAAAGATTCCATGTGACATGCTTCTATTGTTTTATCATATTATTAGGTCATTAACCTTATGGAAGTAATTATAGGGTAAGCAATAAGAGGGAGATTATAGTTCTTTTCCATAATTTATTGGTGATGTTGAGGCTCATGGCTATGATATTGTTGAGGATATGAAATTATTTATGCTAAATTTATTATAATATTTGATTTTCCCTAAGATTAAGGTAACTTGTTAATTTTGCATATGATTTTATTTGGTTGTTATTTGGATTTATCTTCTAGTGTACAAATTTTAATCTAGCAAAAAGTAAAATAAAAAAGTCTCAAATAAGTTACTTAACTTTGTTGACTTGATAAAATAAATAACTTTACTATTTTTTATCAATTCGTGTCTTAAAAATTCATATAAATAATTTTTAAAAAGGAACAATTAACTAAATACATGTCTTTTGTTACCATCATATTATTGCATAAGTTGTTCCTATGTTTAATTTTAAAAATGTTTTTATTTACTTCATGATATAGCTCTCTATATAAAAAAGAGAAAGAAAATTGACGGTCTCAATTTAGGTTGAATTTGAAAGAGGGAACATTCTATTTTCTTCATGATATAACTCTCTATACAATAAATATAAAGAAAATTGATGGTCTCAATTGAGCTTGAGATTGAAGAAGTAATATGATGACAAAGGAGAGAGTAGGGGTGATGGATAAAACTATTCATAGCCTCAATGCCTCAAATGTACTAGTACCTTTCACTATGTTAATTTTTTTCATCCTCTTATCATCCAAATGAAAATTATAAACCCCCAAAGAAACAAAGAATTAAACTCCAAAATTATTTTTTTCTTAAAAAAGGGATAAAACAAGAACTAGACCTTAGAATAAAAGACCTTAGTAAATAATAATTTAATCAAATAACTTAAACAATGGCTTGATAATTAGCATCACAGATAGCTAATTAGATTACCTCACATACATTTATAGAAGTCTCATTGTGAATTTCTATACTTAGTGGTGAAGAGATTTATCTAGACAAAAATGAATTTATGGCTAATAGCCATAATGTACCATATAACAAAGAAAAAATGTGAAATCGACAAACTAAATTTAGCTCAATATTAGTTATTTCCTCCATATACCAATTTCCATAGAGTTATAGAGCTCTTCCATATTTGAATGAGTCACATAACATTCTATGAGTTTGCAATTAAGTGTAGTTATGTTAACTTTTAAAGGATCTCTACTATGTTGGAAAATGATTGAAAAATATCAAAATAAGGTATAAGTAACATGATCACACTAACTTGGTACCTTAATTAGACTATGCACTAGATGGTGGGTGAAGGAGTAGAGTGCACGAAGGAAGGAGTAGGTGATGGTATCGTGAATTGAGCAGAGTAGGCAGAACATGTCCTCCCTATTGAGCCGCCAAGAAGGAATGGAAAAACCAACAAAAGAACTTAGAACTAGAGGGAAAATAAAACAATGGAGATCATAAAACATGGAATGGGGAGCCTAGTTATGATTTCCTTACGAGTAACTTTCCTATTCACCGTGATTTTGAGAACTAGCATCAAGGAAAGGGTAAGTCAAACAAGATTCAACAATTGGAAAGGAATAAAAAATCCTTGAAGGGCTCATGACTATACTTTCAGTGATGCCTTTCCTAGGGGCATTAGAGATCATCAACATAGGAAAGGGTTTCAAGAGACGAAGGTTCCAAAAAATTGGAACACAGGTAACTATCACAATAATAATCAACTAGAATGGAGGAAGGATAAAACAAGAAATGCTTATAGAAAAACCATGGTGATTGGAACAAATAGATTGTAACCATCGATCTTTTATCTAGAGCAGTAGGGTCTACTAGTAAGATGGTATGGCAAGGATCTAAATTGGGATAGTTTGATCAAATGGTGGCAAGGGCATTAGGGAAATACATGCAATTCAAGGCATTTCCAATGGCTACTTCATTGTGATCTAGCCATCATAGAAAACAAGGGAAAATTTTGAGAACCATATATATTATTATGGATGGAAGTGATTTATACATTCAAATGTGGGAGGTAGGGTTCAATCTTTTTTGACATAATATGGAAAGAATCCAAGATTGGTTTAAGCTTCCAAACCTTCCTCTGGAGTTCTAGGAATCAGACATTCTAGAGGAAATTGGTAACCACTTAGGGAAATACATTTGTGTAGAGGAGCTCGATTAAAATCAGATGGAATTATCACTTATGTTAGAATTTTTGTAGAAAACAAACACAACCCACATTGGAGGGAGATTGAACTAAAAAAAATTGGGGTGATTGGTAGTAGATTATAATTCTGAATCCAAGCCCTAACAATATCCATTTAAATGCATTAGGTCGGAGAAGTCTTGTGTAAAAATTAGATGCAGAAGGTAGGGGAGGAATGGATCACCACATGGAAATGGAAAATTACACTAGTCTACAAAAGGATGATGTAAAACCAAATTCAATGAATTCAAACTATGAAGCTCAAAATCAAGATCCAATAGGAGGAGAAAATATAGAAAAACCCAATGGGAAGATAGAGGGATTGCCAAAACATAGGAAATTATTGAACTCAAATCTATTTGATGCCCTCAATTTGATTGGAAACAATTTCAAAGAGGATGATCTAAACTCTCTAATTGATGTGGGTAATGAATTAGTAGAACTTGCTAGGGAAGACAAGAATGGGTCATTGATAGAAAAATTTGAGGCAACAGATTTAGAAGAAGATTTAGAATCAAGACCAAACCTAGAAGAGGTTGGCCTAGAGTCAGAGGATGGGGAAGTTACTCCCAAGGAATACAAAAAACCAAAATTCATGCCTTCATATCAGATAGAGATTGGTAAATTAGGGATCCTTAAAAAAAAGTACCTAATTAGACATCAACTAGAGGTGTCTCAAGCCAATATCTTTCTCATCCACAAATCAAAATTAAATCAATTATAAGTAGACCACTTTGAAAAAAGACTAAAGCTTTGGAAGATGATGGTGGTTAATTCAGAAGGATCCACATGCATAGTCATAACCATATGGAGGCCTAAAAGAGTGCTATTATAAAAAGTCGCTTTAAACAAACACTAGATTGCTTGCAAGGTTAGAAGATTGACTTTTGATTTATTTTTCTTTTAATCAATGTTTATGGTCCAAATAATTGTATTCAAAGAGATAAATTTGGAGAGAGTTAGACCCAATATGTAGCAATCCCTCATTTGAGTTTAGTCTAATGTGGTAGGACTTTAATGTTGTTTTGAGATATAAAGATAAGAGGGGTGGAGTGCTAAGGAAATTGAAATCTCAAATAGATTTTAAAAACTTTGTTGAAAGAAACATGTTGGTGTAAATTCCAATGGGCAATGGATAGTACACTTGGACAAATAGATGGAAAGGATTTTGTTGTATAGATGAAAGGTTGGACAGATTTTTTTTTAAAGGTGATGTAAGTGTTTTCCCTTTCACCCTAGAAAGTAAGATTTTACCTATTTCTGGGTTTGACCACTTTCCTATTAATTTGTAAATACTTGGTGAAAGGAAACGTATTAGGTCTCCCTTTAAATTTGAGAATATTTGTCGCAAGATGGTGTGTCCCTTGGTCTCCTTGGTGTAGAAAAACACTTGGGTTCATGAAATGGCTTAACTGCCTCTCATGGATCTTGTATAAATCTAGCGGTTGTATCAGGCATTAACATGTCGATCTTTTGGTGCAACAACAACCACCAATGTAACAATTGGTATCAAAACCAAGGTCATGGGTTTGAACCCATCACTTGTGTTAGGGGGGATTGTTGCAAGATGGTGTGTCCCTTGGTCTCCTTGGTGTATTGTGGTGCTTAGGTTTGTGGCATGGCTTAACCACCTCCGGTGGATATTGTATAAATCTGGCAGTTTTATCGGGCATTAACAAGTAAATCTTTTGGTGCAACAACCACCAATGTAACAATATTTTATTTAGAGACCCTAATTTTAAAGATCTTATTAGGAACTGGTGGAATGAATTTAACCCAAGCAGCTCCAAAATGTTCAACATAGTCACTAAGCTAAAAGTGATTACACAAAAGTTAAAAGCTTGGAATAGAGACAGTTTCCAAAATATTTTTGAAGAAAAAAGGAAGATTGAAGAAGGTATATAGAAGATGAATGAAAAATTAATAAGCAATGAAATGGATAACTAAGCTATAATCAGGAGAAATAATTGTTAAACAAAATGGGAGACATACTGGCAAAAGAAGAAATATTTTGGAGGAAAAAGTCAAGAGAGTTACAACTAAGCACGGGAGATAAGAACACAAAATTATTCAAAAATTCCACCAAAGTAAGAAGAGAGATGAAAAGGATAACATGTATTAAGACCCTCGATGGAAGAACTTAGATACAATAGAAGATATAACTTTAGCTACCATTGGTTTCTTCCAAAATATTTTTGAATGACTAGAGTGGCTCCAATATGCAAGAACAACAAAAATTCTCTGTTGCATCCCTAAACTAGTAAATGAAGCCAAAAATTAAATGATAACAAGAAAATTCATAAAAAAATAAATTAAGCAAGCTCTATTTTAGCTTCATCCAAACAAGGCCAAGGGCCTAGACAGGTTCCTTGTTGCCTTTTTTTAGAAATTTTGGGACGGGAAGTGGTGGAAACAATAAAGGACTCTAGGATCATGAGGAAGGTTCTCAAATAAATGAATAACACCTTTATTTCCTTAATACCAAAAAATGAGAAACCTGAAACTTTAGAGGAATTTAGACCAATATCCCTTTGCAATAAATTTTACAAGATTCTTGCAAAAATAGTGGCAAACTGGGTGAAGAAGATACTTCCTGATATAATCTTTGAGGAACAAATAGGGTTTGTACCTGGTAGGTCAATTTTTGATGGAGTGATAATTGCTCAAGAAGCAATCCACTTTGTGCAAAAGAAAAGAAAATAAACAATGTTGATAAACCTTGACATTAAGAAAGCTTATGATAGAATAAATTGGAGGTTTTTGTTCAAGGTGTTAGAGGCCTTTGGTTTCCATAGTGGCTAGTTGGATTAGATATTTGATTTGATTGCTAGTCCAAGATAGTCAGTTCTTATAAACAACACACCTAGAGGATTTTTTAGTGCTTCAAGGGGCTTGAGATAGGGGGGGCTTCTATCTCCCTTCTTGTTCATCATTATGGTTGAGGCTCCTGGTAGATCCATAAGTAAAGCATCGAGTGGGAAATATTGTTTGGACTCAGATTACAAGGGATTTTCTAGTGATCACTCATCAACAATTTGTTGATGACACTATGTTGTTTGAGGCTGCTTGGGAGAGAGAGGCCAGAAACTTCAAGGAAATTTTGGACAAATACTCTGCTGCATCAAGTTAATAGGTTAGCAAAGAAAATTCTAAAGTTTAAGGATGTGGATTTTAGGCCAAGTATGATATTCAATTTTTTTAAGTTTAAGTAGTATATATATACATATATAAACTTTAGTATTTTTTTTGTTTTTTTTAAATTTTATATAGAAAGGATTTAGATAAAAAAATTAAGTTAAGAAAAGAGGGGTTCAAGCAAGTAAATTTTTAGGTATATCTAATTTTAGTTGTTTTTCAGAAGTTCATATAAAAAAAAGATTGTTTTTGGATTTTCAAGCTATATAAGAGGAGAGGCTAGCTGGAATAATTAAATATACTCATCAAAAAATAATCAATTATTATGCTTGTAGGAGTGTCACTTCCATTGTGACATCATTCTCATTGACATAAACATTTATTTAAAAATAATTTGTTTAAAACTAATCATACATTTTTTAAGAAAAAATACCATGTCAATTATAGTTATTATAGTTATGATATACTTAGTGGACATCTATTAGTCCCAATAATATGATAATTTTTTATTTATTTTAAGTCTAATATTACTATGTCCCAATATCATGAATAAAATGAAAGCTTAATGAATATCCTAAAAAAATTAATATGCCCAAATAACTTACATATACTCCATTTTTGTAAGCACATATATAGTTATTAAATTATCTTATCATTTTAAATTTAGAAAAATAGGAACTTAGCTTATTAATTTTATAAAAAAAATCATTTAAAAATTCACATATCAAATGCTAAAAGGTTTTTAGTCTTTACAAATGATAAGTTATGATGATATTTGGTCCTATGTGATTTATAACTAGTGTGGATAGTCTTCTCTCTATTTATATTTTTAATGATGAATATTAAACTTCTATATTAAATTATATGTACATATAATGCATTACTTCATATGAAAGATGGATGGAATAGAATCACACCTCCAAAAATTTATGAAAAAATTCACAAATAAAAGAAGTGGTCACATCACTATGTAGATTAAGAAATTTCCATGAGAGGAGGATAAGGGTCATGATCAAGGAGTTTTCGTAGTCATCTAAGAGATCCTGACCACCAAAAATGGGTTCCAAATCTACGATCCTATCCTCTTTGTATTTCTTTTTATTGGTAAACATGAGTTATGCAAGAAAGATAAATAGGAAGGTCTAAGACTAATCATAATAATTGGGGATTCCTTGATCATGCTATTAGGTAAAAGACTAATCATGTGGTATAAGGGGACCAACCATGTGGTATAAGGTGAACAACCCCTGTGGTATTTATAAAGGGAGAAAAATGTAATTGCTTCAAAGGGGATTCCTAGTGGAAAGCTAACACTCAAATGACCACTAGAATAATAAATTTTCAGGTGATGCTATCATGTCATGCGGATATTCATGCGTTGCACTCTAGTTTGGGAAAATTCAAACTCAAGAAGCCTAGATCATCATGAAAATGCTAGAAATACAAAATCCAAGTGCTAAAATTTTGTAATTGAGACATTCTATATTTAAGATTTTAATTAAATACACAATGTAGTGTGAAATTACAAGTGTGCAATTTTCGATGTAGTGTCCCTCCATCTATGTTGTCTTGTGTTAACTTTTTGTCTCGCTGCGAAGTTGGGTGTTGTATGGTATGATTGCTAAGTTGATTTGGTTAGTTTGATTTGTGTTTTGATTGATCATTGCATCACAATAAAATTGTTAATTGATATAGGTATAGTAGTTAATAAACTTGGTTATGGCATAATTATAATATAAAATAAAATAAAATAAATAAAAGTGTAAGTAGACGGTTAAGTAATGAATAAAAAAATTAATAAAAAGAAAAGAATGAGTCAAGTTACAATTCTATTATTAGTTTAGGCGGTTACACTCATTTAAGAAATCATAATGAAGAAGATGTGTTGGCGGAGAGTGAGCACAATCTTCATTTGTAACTCCTCTAAAATAGGCGCATGAAAATGCATTCATAATGCCTCCTTGTGCATCTTCTTAGGCATGTAACAACGGCTTGATAAAAAAAAAAGATGGGAGGAATCAAGGGAGGAATCAGGGGAGGTAATTACGTTTTGGGGAAAGAAGGAATTGTAGTAGCGGGAAGAAAGGGGGAAATTGGCAGGGAGCGTATACAGGGCACAATTCAAGTTGATTTGGGGGTTTTATTCATAAAACCTTCAACTGTTCCAATTCCAGTTACATCCTTCTTCACATCATTCTCGGAGGAGATCAAAATGCAAGGCCAACATGCAACCCTGTGTAGGGTACACATTTAGAAGCAGGAACAGTTGTGGAACTTGGCGTTACCTCTACGAAATGTACCCTCTCCGGAAGTTTCAAGGTACTCGCCTATTTTGTTTATCTCTTGTGTTAAATCTCTCATTTGACACTATATCCTTGACCTTGTGTAATTTTACACTTCTTGCAATGTGTGCTTACTTACGGTGCTTTTAAGCTTCCCTTTTAGAACATTCGATGTACTTGGTTTCTGTATTATAAACATTGTAGCTTTTACCCATGCTTTCGATGCTTATAGCTAAATGTTTATCGGCTCTAAGCCTATAATCATATTAGATGAACTCGCTGCCTTCTCTGGTTGGGTGGAAGCATGATCTTGAAATACATTGATTCTTTTGCTTTAGCTAGGAAGTCTCTTCAACCTTAGAGGGTGGTGTTGTGCATCATGATTGTCCTTTATTTTCACCGGTGACCTAATGGATGCATATCAGGTCGGTGCCTTGTTTCTCTTCTTTCGTTGGCAGACCCCGTGGATTATCTCTCCCTGATCAGTATTTTGCTTTAGCCATCAATGATCTGCATGATGTTTTCCCTACTAAGGCTAAGGTTGAACTAACCCCTTTATGTTCTGTAGTCCTCACGATCAATTTTGCCATACAATCTTCTTGGATCTTGTCACTTTTTATTTTCTAATAACTTACTGGTGTTTCGTCCTCTACCTTATCTTCTGCTAATGAAATTATAGCATTTTGTGTTCCTGTTGAATATGAACTAAGCGGTTACATAAACTTCATGGTGTCTTGCAGTTTGAAGTAAGTCATGCATCGAATAACTCAGTATTTCGTAGTATGATGTACAATTACATTCCTTCTGTGTAGTCTATCCATGATTGATGATCTCCTTGTGGCGTACGGCTAGCATGATAAGAGTCTGGTTTAGTTTTAAAGGCATTGTGGTATGTTCCATATAGCTAGTCGAATGTCAGGCTCCAGATCGATAATAGCTAGAGTATCCAACCATGTGCTTTATTCCACTTTCTAGTCTATGGTTTGTAGAAACTGCTTAGCTTGTCAGAGATATAAGCCTTAGTATGATACGTACCTTGTCTATGCTTCTTTATATTGCATTTTATTCGAACCCGTTATGTTGTGCCTGTAAAAAAAAAGAAAATCTCTGCTCTTTACCGTAACGGCTTTACCACCCTAAACACTCAAACTTCACTTGAAATTCAATCCCTTTTTGATAAATGTGTACGGCCCGGGATTCATTACTCTTCCCATGCACAATAAAGTATGCCCCCTTATAATATAGGAAGTATAAGATTTAAATAACCTGCTTGATTCTTCCGACAATCTATCACAGTTGTAGCAGTTGAAAATAAGATATTGTCATTTACTAACAAAATACAGAGCTTTCCATTGTTTGTGGTGAAGTTTTAATTTCCAAACTTCAATTTGAGTACGTCTCTGGAAATTGTTGTCAAACAAAAATGCGTCTTGTTTCAAAAAAAAGAGTTGTACATTATTTCTCCTACTCTTAAGTCACGTATTTGCACCTCACCTTTCTCCTTGCCTTTAGTCTTGGGGATAACATTTGGGATTTGACATTAATGCAAATAAATGACGATATCTCCAAATTCCAATATTTACTTTCTAATATACATGGTAACCTGTCACAGTTACAATATTTAGAGTTGAGGTATTGTACAGAATTAAATAGCCTCCCTAAAACTTTTGGTAACTTATCACAGCTGAAACTTTTAGACTGCAAAGGTGTAGTAAATTAAATAATCTCTCTGCAACCATTGGCAAACTATCTCTGCTGCAACGTATAGACTTTGGAGGGTATTTAAGTTTAATTAATGTCCCTGTAACTATTTGCATCCTGTCACAACAACAACACTTAAACATAGAAGACTATAGAGGTATAAATAGCCTTCCTGTTTCGTTGGCAACCTAACACATCTATTGTACTTGAAAATAGAATGTTGTATAGATTTAAATAAATTCTCTAATTCTATTTGCAACCTGTCACAGTGGTGCACTTGAACATGGTAGGGTGTATAGATTTAAATAAACTCTCTATTTTCATTATCAACCTGTCTCTGTTGTGGCACTTGTACATATTAGGAAGTTTATAGGTTTAAATATTCTCCGTTGTCATTGTCAACCATTTTCAGCCGCAACACTTGAACTTAATAGGGAGTTTCAAGGTTCGAATAACTTGTTTGATTCTTCCTTGATTTTATTGACAATCTATCACAATTGCTGCACTTGAAAATAAAACTACTATCTTCATTTATGGTTAAACCAAGTTAGGAGATATCTAACTTCTTATACCACATTCATGTACTTATGAGTGTTCATTAAAGATGGTTATTTAGTGATTATTAAATAAAAGAAAGTTTAGTAGGCTTCGATTAAAACCTGGAGTAGGGTAGAAATATCACCCTTATTATAAGGTTAGCTACAAGATAATATGACACATTTCTCTATTGATATACTTTAATTTGTGCTTAGATAGGTTTTAAAAGTATCTATTCTCAAGGATGAATTTGAAGGTAATTTCCTTATGAGAATTGAATCTCTTATAGTTACTTAATGGATGACAGGTTAATCTATCATGTATGTCTTTATTTCATTATTGGAATAGTTGTTGCATGACATATCATGTTGGTAAATTGGAAAATTTGGAATGTTTGAGTGTATTCTTGTGGTGAATTTTGTGTGTAAACTTGGAGTTTATGATGAATTTATTTATCGAGGTTGTTTTTGGCTTTGAGTTTGATGTTGATTTTGAGATCAAGTTTTGTTGCCACCTTGTTGGGGAACCCTTGTTTTAGTGATTTATCAGTCTTCTAGAGAAAGGGAAAGAAAGGTGTTGCTTTATTATTGGCCTTCACTTTTGGTTCTTTGTGAACTATTGCTCGTATGATCTATTTGATGTTATGGGTTTAGCCTTGCACTTGAAAATAGTTTCGTTATGAAGATTTTGTGTAGGATGGTGTATGCCTTGCTTAATGCAATTTATCATGTGGCTTTATATGTTGTGCATGGGGGATTACCTTGATAGTGTCTTTTGAGTTTTGTTGCTCATAGGGGGAGTGGCTTTCAATGGGGGTTGGGACCCGGAAGAGGTCCTAGGGTAACTCATCGGAAGTTTATTAATCAAGTGAAAACATTAATATTTAATTAGGGGTTTTGGATAGAATCACATTTTAACAAGATATTAGTGAATGCCTCACTCATGGCTCAAGTGCTTGTATGGGCTTGAGATGAGTTGAGAAGGCATGGAATGGCAAGATCATTATCTTGTCTTTATGAAAGATAATCGATTCCACTTTGGATTGCATGTGGGGCTGGGTTTCCTAAGAGGTCACCAAGGTAACCCAAGTTGGGGGCGGGGCCTAGGAAGATTCGCCAGGGTAACCCATGCAACATTGCGATGAAACTCTTCCTTTAACAACTATGTATGCTTGTTTCCCTCTATGTTATTCTTGAGCCTCTGGAAGCACATGTTGGCATTTATATGTTAATGCTTTATTGGTTGTTCCTTATGTTGGACACATCTTGTGTTGGTTATATCTTGTGCTAAGATTGCCTTATGTTATTGTGGATTTTGTGGTGAAGTTTTGTAAACCTTGTCCTTCATGATGGTTTGGTTGGGATTCCTTCTTTTCATCTCTTAGCATGGGGGGTGCGCCTTCGGGTCCACATGGTTGGATGGAACGTGCTATGCACCCCATTGGGTCCCCAATCGTCGATTGAGAAATGTGAAATTGTACCTTGCAGTGACTCCTGATTTGAATCCAATTTTGCAGCTTTGTACTCCTTCATTTCAAATGTATCATTCCATTTTACTGTATCTTCCCCATTCATGTTGGGAAGTGGCATTGTAATATTGTAACCCTTGATTAATGTGCTGACCATGTTCATGTTATCTTATGATTACTAGTGTATACTTACCTTTCATGTGATGTAATAATGTTGTTGTGAAAAGTAATGCAGTCATGTAAACCCGAGGGATTTGTTATATGTAGTTCATGTTTAGTATCATTTCATGTGATATATGATTATTATGATGTATGTTAGTACTCTTAAAAAAAAAATTGGTGCCATAAATGTTAGATGTAGTAGTATCCTTTGGGGTTTCTTGGCTTGGCATTACATTTGACGCTACATTTTCCACCACTTTAGCAAGCATATGGTCTATACTAAATATGCATGCTAAACTAAATACAAAAATTAAAAAAAAAATCGACAAGGATACTATAGAATATTTTGAATTTTTAAAATAGGTGAATATTCCCCCAAAAAGAAGACCTACAAAACAACTAACATATCCTGAGAACATGAATGTTATACAAATTCCATAAAGTAAACATGTTAAATGAAAAAAAAACTCAGTAACGAATATATTATGCACAAATCATAGTACAAACACTCATACACAATAGAAAAATAAAGACAAAAACTAAAGAAAACAAAAAAAGAAAAGGAGCATAATGATGTATAAAGGGGTATTTCTCAATGATGTGTTGCATGAAAGGATACCAAGTATGGATAGAAAGTTATGTTATGCTAGGGTCCATATGATGCTTTTGACCAATCATGGATACTGCGGGTTGTGTTGTAGAATGACCATGAAAAGAGGTAGGAAATGTGAGGACCCACATTCTAGCTAATTGTATAATGCTAGGTGGGTCATATGCTACCAAAAATGTGAAGAGAGAAAAGATAAGTGCATAGAATTGAAGTATGTGCAATGAGATAACCTCTTAAAATAATTGGATGATGTAAAGTACAAAAAATATTTTAAGGAGAAGAGTCAAAATATATAGATTATTAACACATAAAACACCTACAAGGATTTTGTAGGCATGAAACATGTGACATTGTGCTCATGGAATGACATCACACAATGTAAGGATGTCACATAAAAATATACAACATAACTTGGGGTAAACCCACAAAAGTGGTTTACAATTCGAGTGAGGAAGGAAAAGTTGCAAAAAAATGACACCATGCAAAAAAAATTGGTTTTTGAGGTTCAAATTAACCCTTTGGTTTGAGTGAACCAATTAAATGAAAGGTCCCACCATTCTTGCCAAAAAATACAAAGAAAATAGTTTTTGAAAGGAGGTTCGAATGAACCCTGGTTTGCTCGAACCCCTATTTTCCCACCTTCTCACTCTCAAGCACTAAAAAAGTCCAAAATTTTGCACTTCAAAGCTCAGGTTGAGGATGAAAATGGAGGAGACTTCATAGACCCAATTGGATGATGGTAGTCCTCAGAATGAGCTATCCAACGAATATAATTTTAATATGTTTTGGTTTTATTATGTATTTGTTTTTTAGTTTTATTAAACATAGGTTTTTCACCAAAAATCAAGCTCTTTGTTCTACAAATGTGGAAAAATAGCATATTATAAAAAAAAAAAATTGAAAAATATGAGTGCACTAGATATTGAAGTCCTTGATCCAACAAAAATAAATTTGAATTTTGATACATACAAAAAATGTTACGCCTTATACAGTCTGCCTATGTCCAAATTGTAATTAGTTTGACTTTGAAACTTGATTAAGGAAAAAATATTCAATAAAACACTATCAAACCAATTGGAAGCACTAGATATCATAATTACAAATCTAAATTCGAAATTTTTTTTTTTATCTTTCATGGAAAAAAAGTTGTGTTATACGGTGAGCATCACTCCTTAAAAATGTTGTTTACTAAAAAAAATAGTTTACGAAGGAGATGGAAAAAGAAGTGCAATCTGATTTCAAAAATTTTGAAAAAAATATATTTAGAATCTACAAAAAAAAATGTCACAAATCATTAGTCTGCATCATCTTCAAATTCCTCACAGTTTAGTTGCTATAGGTGCTCGAAAGTGAAGATTTAGTTAGAAAAAATTCTTTCAGTGTCCAGTTTGGTCAAAAATTGTAAACTAGTATTGTGGGATCACCCCTTGAAATGCACACACACATTAATGGATCCATAGAATTGGAGTCAATATAATTATATTAATCATGATAATCATATGCATCAGTAGAGGAAGGATTGCATTGTCACCATTCCCAAAGCATTTTGGAACTATGAGTACAAAGGAAGAAGGATAGATGAACAAAATTATGTCAACATGGAAGAAGCCTAAATGCCTCAATTCTTTACATCATCCCCCAAAATTAAAAATCAATTTACAACACATAGAATATTTTAGATACAAATAGAGGTATTTCAAAACATTTCATCTACCTTGTATCCATGTACCTACAAGGGTATCATGGGTCCTTTGGGAAATGTTAACAAAAATAAACACATATAAACATGGGGTTCACAATTTTTTTTTAGGAAAAATGGCTCCTACTGCTTGTGTTGGTTGTGATGTGTCTGCTTCTGCCCACAATGCACCTCTTGTTTGCTCTTCTCCTACACCTCCTTCCCTTTTTGGTGGAAGCTCTTGTGCCCACAACCCTATCTTTTGTGGGTTTCACTAAAGGTGATCTGGTTAATGCAGGGACTTATCCTATGAGATTCATGACAGATCTTGAGCAAGGTTTGTTGGGGGTGGCTCCTACTAGATTGCCTCCTTTTTGTTCCCTATTTGTTGTTGTTCATGCTCCTTCAACCTTTGAGGAGGGTTTGTGTGGCTTTGAGACTATTGTCCCTATTTCTCACAACATTTCTTAGGTAGCCAGAGATCCTATTTTCCTTCCTTGGTGCCCACTCCCCTATGCCCAACCAGACCCAATAATAGTTTGTGGGGTTGATGTTGCTGAAAATGAAGGCTTTCAGAAAAGGTTAGGTTTGGTTTGTCTCTTCTCTAATATTTGGCCCTCTCTTCCAAACCTACATAGGTAGATTTTGGATTCTTGGAGGGCTTTAGTGGATGGAAAGATCAAGCTCTTCACCTATGCTAAAGGCTTCTTTGTTGCTAAATTTTCTTCTATTGAGGATTGTGGCTCTATGTTGGGTCACTTGTGGCATTGGGGAGAGCACTCTCTCTCACTCAAACCCTAGACTTATTACTTCAATCCACTCTCTAAACCACTCAATGTGTTTCCAATTTGGTTGAGGCTCTTGAATCTCCCCCTCCAATTTTGGGAAGGCTCATACTTTTAGACCATTGGTAACTAGATATTGGTCATTTTTGGAAGACTAATTATTCTAATGAAATTATTAGAGTACCTAAATCAATGCACAATGAAATAAGATGATAGTGATGTAGATATTAAAATCTATTATATTTATAGGGAAACTTTATTTTTTTTATTCGTTTTGCATTATATTAAATTACATATTGTGTTTTCTTGATGAAATTTACATGTCTCAATCAATTTTGTAGGTGCAAATCTATTGTACAAGGTGCATATATAATTTTTTTGAATGTGTGTTCCTACTTTCTAATTCACCTTTTTTTCTTTCTTCTTTACATGTTAAAGACTAGAAATGCATGCAAACACCTAGGGGAGATTGTCAAATTGCAAGGGTTATGTATGTTGTAGATTAAATTTATGTATCTGTTGGTTTATATTCTTTTGTTGAAGGTAATGGGGCTCTGAGTTTTAACGATTCCAATGACTAATTCTTTTTACTTTAGTTTGACCTCACCTTTGGTTATTGTCCTAAATTTAGGTTAACTTGTGTATCTCTTTTTGGTGCAAAGTTGCACCTTCTGATGGTGCAAGTGCTAGTCTTCTCATATTCATATTACATATGAGTGTATACTTTATAGAAGTGCACAATTATGGAACTATCCCATGATATTTCTTCTTATTGCAAGTTGTTCATATCAATATGGAAAAATTCCCTTGGTCTTTCTTCTTTTGCAGATGAAAGATATATGTAGTTACAACTTACAATCTTTGATGGAACTTTGTGTTGGAAGTTGAGCTAGTCGTTATTCCCAAAAGGTCAACTTGTCAGGAATCCACTACTAGCTCAGATCAAGGATCCACGGGAGGATGTTAAGCCATGTCGTGAATCGCATGGTCAACATTGATCTAGGGGTGGAAGTTTTGAGCTTCCAACAATCCCCCCAATGCGACCATGAGATTCGAACCTACAACCCAGGTTGATACCACTTGTTGGGAGTTGAGCTAGTCGTTATTCCCAAAAGGTCAGCATGTCAAGAATACACTACTATCTTAGATTAAGGATACATGGGAGGATGTTAAGCCATGTCACAAATCACATGGTCAATGTTGATTGAGGGTTGGAAGCATCAAACTTCCAACACTTTGTAGCGCCTAGAGATGAAGAAAATAACACTAAATTTATAAAATATTATTTTGGACTATTTGAGAAACGAATTGCCTCATTTACAAGACAAAGACCAATATTGAGTAGGTGTAATATTTTGTTGGTAGAAGAGAGGTCAATTCCAAACAGAGCTCGAGGCCAATTCTAAATAGAGCTCCAAATTGTTGTAGACATAGAGTTTCATGCACAGGTGATTTGTCATTTTAAAAAGGGTTCCAACTCAATTTCCTCTTGCATAATCTATAAAATTCTTAGAAATTGAAATATAATGTCGTTTTGGATGTAAAAAAGAAACCACTTGAAGCCTAGTTACTCTCAATTTTGAACATTTATAATTCCTTTTTGAGATTTTGAACCATTATTACAAAATGGAAAGAAGAGGTCAACAAGTAGACACTTAAGCATTTAATTATGTGTTAAAAGCTTGCAGTGTTCTTGAGACTCTGGTAGAGGGTAAAAAGATTCATGATGAAATACTTAAAGTGGGAAGTGAGTCTGATATTTATCTCGAGAATGAGCTTGTGGGGTTATATTGTAGGTGTAGGGATGTGGGAATTTCTCGAAAAGTATTTGATAAAGTACAGAAGAGAGATGTAGTGTTGTGTAACACCGTGATTGTTGGACTATGAGGAGGTGAATGCATTCTTCTTTAGAATGGAGAAAGAATCTAATATGAAGCCAGATACTTTTAGTTTTACTTTTGTGTTTAAGGCATGCATTGATTTGTTTGATTTAGAATAGGGGAAGGGAATTCATGATTGTGTGGTTAGGAGCATGTTATTGAAAAGAAGGAAAGATAAAAAATAAAATAAAATGTTTTGGTTTTAAGAACATTCTTCAACAAAATTAAAAAATGAAAGAGTAGAAAGATAATTGGTGTTACCTAGCTTAAGTTACCCAGAAGAGAGCTATATTTCAAATGAAGAAATTCCTCAAGGAAAATTTTATGTGCCCTTCAAGAATCATCTACTGAATCCTTTGATTAAACTCTCTCTTAGCTTGATCCATCTATATTTCCTCATCGGACATAAATATCCTCTTCAAAAAATTCCTCCCTCTTCCTATGTTCCTTAGTTCCTCTCTCTCCTCCTTGTGTTCCTCGTACATCTTCTTAAACTAGTCCTCTATGTACTTCTCCCTTCTCTCGCTTATCCTCTTGATATATTCATCCCAGGCTACCTCGTCTTCCAATCTCCTCTTCCTTAGGTTTTCCTCTATGCTCATTTTCTTAGATTCCCCCCTACAATTTATGTTCCTGATATTCATAGCTAAACACATCTGCGCCCTATTTATAGTGTTTTTTCATTCAAATGACAACCTATTAATTACTCTAAAAATTTGGCCAACTCATAATATAATATTAAATATATTATAATATAATTATTATTTAACTATAAATATAAATATTATTAAAATATAATATAATAATAATTATAAATATTATTATATATTCATTCATTATGGTATATATATAATAATTATTATTATAATTATTATATAATATTTATAATAATTATTATTATTTAATATATAATAATATTATATTATAATTATATTATTATTAATATTATATCATTATTATTGCAATGCCCCGCCACACAAACCCCAAAGGACACTAAAACATCTAACAATTATGGCACAATTTTTTTTAAAGTAAACTAACAACAAATGTACATTAACATATACCACTAGTATTAAACCATACATACATATCACTTATCTAATCCTTTGGGGTAATGTGACTGCATTACATTTTGAACATCTCTAACATAATCCTAAACCCATGACAAAGATTAACTAACTACGAGTATTCCAATTAACCATTATATAGAATTAATAATCAACAAACATTCATCCATAACATTATATAAATGTAAACCATGCATCACATCTATGAATTTAAATATAAATATTTCCATAGATACAACACCATTAAGGATCGCATACTGTGAAACAATAAACACATAATAATACAAGGATCAACATACATTACATAAAAGATAAGCATCCATTAGCGATCATAAGATAATGCCAAAGATTACAATCATTACATTTATGATATGAAGATACACTATTCAAGGATTTCATCAATACAATAATTCTTTCGAACATGAATGGGAATAATACAATAACATGGAATAATACAACTAAAATGAATGAGTACAAAGCATCAAGATTGGTTCCAACTCTGGTACAACTTTGGAATCATTGCAAATGGTACAAGGTTGCACATCTTGATCTTCGGTTGGGGACCCAATGCGATGCATAGCATGTTCCACCCAACCATGTGGACCCTAAGGCCCACCCCCCATGCTAGGAGATGACAAGAAGTCGTCAATAGGTAGACACTTATGCATTTAATTATGTGTTAAAAGCTTGCAATGTTCTTGAGACTCTGGTAGAGGGTAAAAAGATTCATGATGAAATACTTAAAGTGGGAAGTGAGTCTAATATTTATCTCGAGAATGAGCTTATGGGATTATATTGTAGGTGTAGGGATGTGGGAATTTCTCAGCAATTCTTTGATAAAGTAGGAAAGAGAGATGTGTTGTGGAACACCATGATTATTGGACTACGAGGAGGTGAATACATTCTTCTTTAGAATGCAGAAGGAATATAGTATGAAGCCAAATACTTTTAGTTTTAATTTTGTGTTTAAGGCATGCATCGATCTATTTGATTTAGAACAGGGGAAGGGAATTCATAATTGTGTGGTTAGGAGCACATTATTGAAAAGAAGGAAAGATAAAAAATAAAGTAAAATGTTTTGTTTTTAAGAGCATTCTTCAACAAAATAAAAAAATGAAAGAGTAGAAGGATAATTGGTGTTATCTAGCTTAAGTTACCCAAAAGAGAGCTATATTTTGAATGAAGAAATTCCTCAAGGAAAATTTTATGTGGCCTTCAAGAATCATCTACCGAACCCTTTGATTAAAATCTCTCTTAGCTTCATCCATCTAGATTTCCTCATTGGACATGAATATCCTCTTCAAAAATTCCTCCCTCTTCCTGTGTTCCTTAGTTCCTCTTTCTCCTCCTTCCTGTGTTCCTCGTACATCTTCTTAAACTAGTCTTCTATGAACTTCTCCCTTCTCTCGCCTATCCTCTTGATATATTCCTCCCAAGCTACCTCCTCTTCCAATCTCCTCTTCCTCAGGTTTTCCTCCTCTGTGCTCATTTTCTTAGACCCCCCCTACAATTTATGTTCTCGATATTCATAGTTGAATGCATTTGTGCCCTATTTATAGTGCTTTTTCATTCAAATGAAAACCTATTAATTACTCTAAAAAGTTGGTCAACTCATAATATAATATTAAATATACTAGATAATATTATATATATTATAATTATTATTTAATTACAAATATAAATATTATTAAAATATAATATAATAATAGTTATAAATATTATTATATATTCATTCATTATGACCTATATTAAAATATATTATTGTATAATATTATTATTATATAATATTTATAATAATAATTATTATAATATATAATAATATTATATTATTATTAATATTATATCATTATTATTCATAAAACCAAACATACATTAAATGTGATAAGGTCAATAATTAATAAATAGAATATTTTGAACTAGTGAACAAACGTTTAAACGTAGTTATCTCAAAATACAGATGATTTTTGAAAATAAAAATTATAAAGTTATTTTTCTAGGCGTATGACAACTTGTTGGGTGAAAGTTGCTATAAATGGTGTGACAAGTATGTTTAACAAATTTGACAAAATTTCTAGGTGAAAGTTGTTTTCTGACAAGTTTGCAAATACATGGGATTTAGATGTATGGGTCATCAACACAATGGTGCATTATGATCATTGGGTAGTCATTATTGTATTATTTAGTTATTTAGTGATTTTCTTCTTTTTTTAATGGAAACATCATTCAAATGGATGGGTGTGTGCAGGATCATGATGGGCCACAAAGTGGCAATGGGGAAAAAATTGTTTTTCATCAACCAAAAATGTGAAAAATGTCGAGTTGACTTTTTTGTGGCTTGGGTGTCAATACATTGCTCCAAAGCAATGCCCAAACTAAGATTTCCATATCGGATATCCGATTTGAGGCAAATATATATATATTTATATATATATATACATAATTCAAGCTTGCTAAAATCATTTTACATATTTATAGGCTGCGGGCACATTGTGAGGAGGTTCTTCGCATAACAGATATCCGATTTAGCTGATATCCATTTTGAAAAGGTTAGATTTTAGATTTTTCTTTGCTTTGATCAAATTTTGAATTAGATTTGTATAATTTTAGTTAGTTTTTTATGAATTTTTTTCAAAATAGGGTTTTTTATTTGAATTTTGATGAAAAAAATGAGTTGAGAATGGATTTTGATTAAAAATGAATGTTTTTTATGGATTTTGATTTAAAAATAGTGTTGTTTATGTATTTGTATTAAAAATTAGAGAATTTTATAGATTTTGTTAAAAAGTAGGGTTTTAATTTAAAAAAAAAAACTTGGGTATTTTTACAATATTTTCATTTATATTGTCTAATTTCAATTAGATTAATTAGTTTTTAACTTTAATTAGGCATTATGGCTGTTGAGAATGAAAATGCACAAATTCCAAACAATCCACCAGCTGAGAATGAAAATGTACAAATGCCAAACGCTCCACCACCTCCATAGCCATCAATTGAAAAAATAATTGGTGAAAAATTGCAACAATTGAGAGGCATTTTTGAAGTTTATATGAGATTCCCTCGATTATCCAAGATGGCAAACACATTGAAGGAAATAATTAAAAATATAGAAACCCTCTCCACCCAACATAATGTCTTTCATTCGTGGTGAGAAGACATGAGGGAATATGATGCATGTGGATTGTCTTATGATGATGTGAAAGATATCAGAATACCAAAGCCCAAATAGTCTCTTTATTTGTTAACCCTTGCACTAGTTTTCCAATTAATGTTAATAAACCAAAACTTTATATAAAATGGTGCACACATAGGGACATTGTAGATAACTTTTGGGATTGTTGGTGTATGGTTTTTGATAAACCACCAAATAACAATTGTGATATACCATTTTACTTTATTAAAAAAATATATGTTGAGTTTGTGTTAGGGCATCATGTCAATTACTTTGACATTAAACCCTTCCAGGGTGTTGGTGGAGGTATGCCCTAGGATAGACCAGGGGCAGTTAGAGTAGTCCCATGCCCATATGTTCCCCCTCCTCCCCTTCCTCCGCCACCTCCAGTATATCATCCAGATATTATGCAGGATGCGGCCACACAAACTATCAAGGCTATTCACTCTTTGAGTGGTCTTTTGGTTTCGCATGATTCTACAATAGCTCTGCCACATTCTGGTGATGTTGGCGATGGCTTGAGTGTTTTTGTGTCATCTTCATCAAGTCCACATATTTGTGTACCACATACTTGCTCCATGTGCCACCAGATATGCTTGGGTCCTCTTGTATAGCCTGTCGAGCATCCCTTGGACACTTCTGATTATGACCTCCATGATGTGGACATTATATATCATACGCAAGGGAGTGGAGCACACCTTACAGAGTCCTCTCCTGCTAGAGAGGGGGACATTGGAAAAGTGACATAGGTAAGATTTAAGTTGTAAATTCATAACTTGCATTTGTTTTTAAATGAATATTAATAAGAGATAGTATAATGTACTAATATTTATTTACATGGTCTATTCAATAGTTGATGTTTGAGGAGGAGCTCACACAGGTGACTGATAGCATCCTTAGGGCCATTTCATTTGGCCTTGACACACACAGTATATATTTTTGCACTCACTCGTTTACATTTTTTTTTATTATATACTTGTTTGTCATTTGAATTGTCATTAATGAAATTATATAATAACTTATATGTTTATCTTATTTTCCTCTTGTAGGAAATACCTAGTGCGAGCAAGGTGCAGCCTTGTCTAGATTATGTAAGTGCAATGTTAGATAAGGGGAAGGTAATTGAACTCAAATTTGATTGAATTAAGATTTTTAAGATCTTATATTGATTATACATACATTGACATAGATTGGTAGTTTCATATGTACTTGTCATTTTTATGTACAGGAAGTTATGAGCTATACGTCGTTGTTGACAAGGGTGAGCAAGGTGCAACCTTATCCAAATTATGGAAGTGCAATGTTAGATAAGGGGAAGGTAATTGAACTCAAATTCGATTGAATTAAGATTTTCAAGATCTTATATTGATTATACATATATCGACATAGATTGGTAGTTTCATATGTACTTGTCATTTTTATGTACAGGCAGTTATGAGCTATACGTCATTGTTGGAAAGTGCCACAACACCTGAAGGAGTATGTATTGGAACAGTTGAAGGAGTAGGTGTTGAAACACCTCAAAGAGGAGGTGTCGAAACACCTAAAGGAGATAAAGAAAAAGATCAACCTAAAGAGGCATACGTTTATTTTATTTTGTGTTTGGTATTTATATGTTCCTATTATCGACAATTGTATGCTAACTTGGATCAATTTTACGTTTTTGTTTACATATATAGATTGACATTACAAAAGTTGGTTTGGTTGGTTCTTTGAGAGGGGAATATTCTAGGACTCATGACCCTTTGAAGAGATGGATATTTAAGGTAATCAAGATTACAATTTTAGAGTTCAATTATAATTCAATGTATATTGATTTTGATGTTAATTATTCAATTTTAAATCATATAGTATAACTAATCTCAATTGTGGTTTGATTTTTCTTGTGTAGCTACCTTCAGAGCCAACAAGTGCTGCAAAGAGGCTCCATTTTGATGATCCGCTAGTAGTTTAGGATGAGATAGACATTTTGGCATGTAAATTTTGAATAGACATCAAGATGGCATATGCCACATTTTGTAAAACTTTGTTTGAGTTGGCGTTTATGCCATTTTTGTATATGGAGATACACTCAAGATTATTGGATAATTTGATATATAGAAGTTGACAATCAAAATTTAATTTCTTCCTCATGTGCATGATTAAACTCTTTGAAAATTTAATCAAATGAGCAATGGTTAAATATCAATGTACAAGAGCATAAAAAATAATGGTTGTATTATGTAGTTTATATTCATATCGCTGATTAAATTTCATTACACATCTTTCAAACTTAAAGCATTACTTAACATTGCATAACTAACAACTAGATGTTGATAGATGAAAAAATTTCAATTACAATATAGTTTTTACAAAGTCAACCTAAGAAGTTATACAATTACTTCACATTACATAACTAATAAATAGGAGCAGCTGTCAATTGCATTTGCTTGTCATGGAATTTTATGAGACCACATTTCTTTGAGGCATTTTTTCAAACAGTTCACTGCCTTGTCTATGCCACCACATTTTTCATACATGTGTACCAAAGATTTTTATCAAACAGTTCACTGGCTTGTTGTTATGACTAAAATCCTAAAACAAGTGCTTTCAAACAAGCTATGGATTGATGCAGAGTGGGGTGAAAACTACTCTTGACTCATTTGGACCAAATTTAAGAACCAATAACATAGCCCTATCCTAGGCTAGTGAATTAGCCCTCTTTCACAAAGTGAGTTCCCTTTAAATACTTGATCTTCACAAGAACACCCCAAACAATCTTGATTTGTGTCATAAAACAAAAAATTCTAAGATTATTTTGCACCTACAGGTCCTTTAGCAAGATGTCACATGAAACCATTTGTTTACCATGCAAATGCATAGGGTTTATTGAAAGTCCCACTTGCACAACTCCCCTGACCATGCCACTGACTCAAACACCTCTATTATGACCCCAATATGCTTAAACATTAAATAGACTCCTCCACTCATTGATTTTAACAAACCCTAGGCTAAAAGCTCCATTTTCATGTAATTTAAGCAATGATTTGCTTAGGACAACAACTCCAAGACTCACAAATCATTTCCCATTTCTTAAATGGACCTACACACATTCAAATCATATTGTACACATCCTCTCCATCGAGCCACATGAAAGGTACAATAGGTGGAGGGCTTCAATAATTCATAATTTACTCAAAAATGAAAAATCTAGGTTCACTACCGGTCTTGAGAAACTTGGCACAAAACTCACAAAAAATGAAAAGAAAGCACAAAGGGGTCTCAATCCTGCTTCCCCCTCATTCCGCATGCTATGCAGCCGTTTACTTGTTGTGTAGTGGTTGAACAATGGAGAAAACATAGATTTTTTGTGTAGAAACCACAGTTTTTGCAAAGTAACTCAATATGATCTTATTGATTCGTCACAAAATTACATTCATCAATCCCCAAAATGACTTCCTCAACCTTTTTTAAGACTCTCCCCCACACAAAACAACTGAAAAAATCCCAATAATTGACTTACAAACTAAGTTACCTATTCGGGTTCGAGTTTGGGTTTGGGGGTTCAATTCGCCAATTCGGCTAAAAAATTTTTGGGGGTGGTTTGGTTCATTTTGGGTTTGTTAGTAAAAAAATGTAAAAATAATATATATATATATATATATATATATATATGTAGTATAGAAGCATCAAATAGGATTAGAATATAACATAACATCATATAAACTACAAAACCACCATAAACTTGAATGTCATTTAAAGCATGCATGATAGATATTCATCATTGAAACTTGAATTGTGGTAGCTTGATATATAGAGTCTATTGATGCCAAGGTTCAATTTGTATGATTTTAAAAAAAGAAGCCAATTGAGTAGAGTTAGAGGCCCAAAGTACAAAAGGGTAGCAATCTTTGACGGATTGTTTCTCAGAAACTATGATGCCTACAAAATTTTTTTCTGAGGCTATGGGATCGTGTTGGGCCCCTCTACAATAGCCTCTCTTGGTTTTTTCTATCTCGGAGGCATTTTTTTTGTGGTGACAAGTTTTTAGCTAAGGGAAAAGTTGTTAGATGCAAGCAGTGTAAAGTTGCAAAGTGGTGCAACTTTCATTCAACAACTTGTATGACCAAATGAACTATTCCAACACGTCCAGATGGGTACGTTTACGTTAGGGATAGTCCTCTTGTTCCCCCAAATATGCCGAATCACTCTGAGCTACATTGGATCGACAATTTCCCTTAAGAGTCCAAGTGCTAAAAGACAACAATCTTTGAAGGGTTATTTCTCAGAAACCATGATATTTATAGACTCTCCATTTGAGGCTATTGGATCATGTTTGGCCCATATACAATAACCTCTCTCATTTTTTCTATCTCGAAGGCATTTTCCCGTAGTGGCATGTTTTTAGCTAAGGGAAAAGTTGTTAGATGCAAATAGTGTAAAGTTGCAAAGTGGTGTAAATTTCATTCAACAACTCATACGAGCAAACAGATTGTTCCAACATGTCTGGATGGGTACATTTATGCTAGGGATGGTCCTCTTTTGCACCCAAATACGTCGAATCACTTCGAGCTACATTGGACTAGCGATTTCCCTTAAGAGTCCAAAGTGCTAAAAAGCAACAATCTTTGAAGGGCTATTTCTCAAAAACCATGACATTTATAGACTCTCTGTTTGAGGCTACGGGATCGTGTTTGGCCCATCTATAATAACCTATCTCAATTTTTGCTATCTCTGAGGTGTTTTCCCATGGTGGCAAGTTTTCAGCTAAAGGAAAAGTTGTCAGATGCAAGCAGTGTAAAGTTGCAAAGTGGTGCAACTTTCATTCAGCAACTCGTATGACCAAATGGACTATTCCAACACATCTGAATGGGTATGTTTATGCTAGGGATGGTCCTCTTTTGCACCCAAATACGCCAAATCACTTCGAGCTACATTGGACTGATGATTTCCCTTGAGATTCCAAAGTGCTAAAAGGAAACAATCTTTGAAGGGTTATTTCTCAAAAAACCATGAAATTTATAGACTCTTTGTTTGAGGCTATGGGATTGTGTTTGACCCATCTATAATAACCTCTCTCATTTTTTGCTATTTCGGAGGCGTTTTCCTGTGGTGGAAAGTTTTCAGCTAAGGGAAAAGTTGTCAAATGGAAGTAGTGTAAAGTTGCAAAGTGGTGCAACTTTGATTCAACAACTCGTACGACCAAACAAACTATTCCAACACGTATCAATGGGTATGTTTACGCTATGGATGGTCCTCTTTTGCACCCAAATACGCCGAATCACTCCAAGCTACATTGGACTGACAATTTCCCTTAAGAGTCCAAAGTGCTAAAAGACAACAATCTTTGAAGGGTTATTTCTTGAAAATCATGATGTTTACAGACTCTCTGTTTGAGGCTATGGGATTGTGTTTGGCCCATCTACAATAACCTTCCTCATTTTTTGCTATCTCAAATGCATTTTCCAATGGTGGCAAGTTTTTAGCTAAGGGAAAAGTTGTCAGATGCAAGTAGTGTAAAGTTGCAAAGTGGTGCAACTTTCATTCAACAACTCATATGACCAAATGGAATATTCCAACATGTCTAGATGTGTACGTTTACACTAGGGATGGTCCTTTTTTGCACCCAAATATGCCGAATCACTCTGAGCTACATTGGATCGACGATTTCCCTTAAGAGTCCAAAGTGCTAAAAGGAAACAATCTTTGAAGGGTTATTTGTCAAAAACCATGACATTTATAGACTCTTCGTTTGAGGCTATGGGATCGTGTTTTTCCTATCTACAATAACCTCTCTTGGGTTTTGCTATCTTGGAGGAATTTTCCTGTGGTGGCAAGTTTTTAGCTAAGGGAAAAGTTGTCAGATGGAAGTAGTGTAAAGTTGCAAAGTGGTGCAACTTTCATTCAACAACTTGTATGACCAAATGGACTATTCCAACACATCTGGATGGGTACATTTATGCTAGGGATGGTCCTCTTTTGCACCCAAATACGTTGAATCACTCTAAGCTACATTGGACCAGTGATTTCCCTTAAGAGTCTAAAGTGCTAAAAGACAACAATCTTTGAAGGGCTATTTCTCGAAAACTGTGAAATTTACAAAATCTCCATTTGAGGCTATGGGATCATGTTTGGCTCATCTACAATAACCTCCTTTGGTTTTTTCTATCTCAGAGGCATTTCTCCCGTGGTGGCAAGTTTTCAGCAAAGGGAAAAGTTGTCAGATGGAAGCAGTGTAAAGTTGCAAAGTGGTGCAACTTTCATTCAACAACACATACGACCAAATGGATTGTTCCAACACCTCCGGATGAAAATTTTTATGCTAGGGATGGTCCTTTTTTGCACCCAAATACACCGAATCACTCTGAGCTACATTGGATGGACGATTTCCCTTAAGAGTCTAGAGTGCTAAAAGGAAACCATCTTTGAAGGGCTATTTCTCAAAAACCGTGACATTTATAGACTTTCTGTTTGAGGGTATGGGATCATGTTTGGCCCATCTACAATAACCTCTCTCATTTTTTTCTATCTTGGAGGCATTTTCCCGTGGTGGCAAGTTTTCAGTTGAGGGAAAAGTTGTCAGATGCAAGCAGTGTAAAGTTGCAAAGTGGTGCAACTTTCATTCAACAACTCGTACAACCAAATGGAATATTCTAACATGTTCTGATGGGTACATTTACGCTAGGGATAGTCCTCTTTTGCACCCAAATACGCTGAATCACTTCGATCTACATTGGACCAACGATTTCCCTTAAGAGTTCAAAATGCTAAAATGCCATACCATCTATTGTATGATTTGTAGCTAGATGGTATGGCTGTGGTAGATTTTATTAGGACTATATAAGGTGATTATGTGAGTTTAGAGAGCTGGAAATATTTGTACTTGAGTTGGTGAGTTGCCATGCATGGCAAAAATGGGTGAAATTAGGTGAAAAATGGTGGTTACAACTTGTTAATGTCAATGAAACTTGGGGGCAACAAGATTTAAAGTTGGATCAAGCTTGTGCAGGTCCTGATAGACATGTTTGAAGAATTTATAGGGTGTGGTAAGGTTGGAAACATTGATTTCCTTAAAAACCTCATGAAATTTGCTAAAAATGAAGTTGCACCCAAGTTGGATTTGAGGAGCAAAAGTGGCAGGCCACTGTAATTTATTATATATAAATAGGAGATATTACAAAAAATGGTTCAAAATAGCATACTGACAGGAAAGAACCAGGAAGAAAACCTTCGGTTGTAGCTTGATTAAGTACAAAAAGTTATTATAGAATTGTCCCAATAAAGTAACAAAGTATACACCTGTATGACTAATTCAACCAATGAGTTTCCAAAATACATACCCCTTTACATTTTAAACATACCCTTTATACAATGCTAAAAATTTGACCCATATTTCAAAAAACATCATTGGGTATAGATTATGCCCATACACAGTTATGACCTTTTTACATTGTTTCCAATTTGAAAATTCAAATTTTACAAAATTTTTCTATTGGAGGCATTCAGGGCATGGTCTTCCACAATAGTACTATGTTCACATTTTGGACTAACAAGCACCTATACAAACCATCAAGGTAGCTTAGAATAACCAATCTATATTATTCTAAATGACACAAAACATGATGATATGGTAATACAAACTATAAAAGACGCTTAGAATAACCAATCTATATTGTTGCAATTTGTCACATACCTCTTTGAAATGATTAGAGCTGGCTATTGTTGCAATAGGTCCATGATCAATCATGCCAGGAATATCACAAAAGTGGGAAAATGAGAAATCTATATTGTCACAATAGAAAAGATGCTTAGATTAACAAATCTATATTAATCTAAACAACTTGAATGATGATGAATTGGTGATGCAAACTATAAAAGATGCTTAGACTAACCAATCTATATTATTCTAAATGACACAAAATATGATGAGATGGTAATGCAAACTATAAAAGATGCTTAGAATAACCAATCTATATTGTTCTAATCTGTCGCATACTTCTCTGAAAGGATCAGAGCTAGCTATTGTTGCAGTAGGTCCATGATCAATTGTGCTAGGAATATCGCAAAAGTGGGAAAATGAGAAATCTATATTGTCACAATAGAAAAGATGCTTAGACTAAAAAATATATATTAATCTAAACAACTTGAATGATGATGAATTGGTGATGCAAAATATAAAAGACGCTTAGAATAACCAATCTGTATTGTTCTAATCTATCGTTTACCTCTCCGAAAGGATCAGAGCTGGCTATTGTTGCAGTAGGTCCATGATATATCTTGCCAAATTTTTTGCAAAATTGCATACAAAATATCACTATTAAAGACACCTGCATTGTAATAGTATAAAAAATATCACTATTAAATAAAGAACACTAATGAACTTAAGAATAATGAACATAAGTATTGTACCTTCCATTCTTAAAAATGTTATTCAAGTGTGCCTAAAGGGTCATCTCTTTGCTTAAGAGTATCGAATATTGCTTCATGATCAGCATTACTAAGTTTCCATAGTTGGTTTGTCTTTGGTTTGACATGATGCTTCAACAACTTAACATTTGTTGCTATAACAAGGTGCAAATACATGAGAATGGTTTTGTGTTTCTCATAGTCTTTAAATGAAGGTGTTCCATTCTTTCTAATCATGTATGTTCACAACCAAGTTCTTGCAACCACAACTGAACCTGTAGGATACACGAAACCATCATCATCTTCCATCGGTTATGTTAGATTATGCTTTACCCACACACATCGAGCCAACCAATAGTTTGATCTCCCTTCATTCCCCTGCAATGCAACAACTGTAAAAACATGTCCTGGTTGTAGTAGATCTGAAAGCAGGTCATAATCAACTAAACTTTCCATTGTGTCATTTGTCATGGATATTGTTTGAGATAAATGAGTTAGATAATGTAGAACTCATGTATCCACCCACTCACTTGACTCACATTGATCCCAATCGCACTTAATACAAATCTAACAAAAACAAGCCAACTCTCGTGTCCAAATGGTCCATGTGCCTACATTTGAGCTTCAAAATGAATGCATCTTTGAAGAATCTTTGATTGTATGACAATCCAATCTACCTCCCATTGTACACTCCTCAACCAACCAAAAGAATCTGTGCATTGCTTAATCAAGTGCCCCTCCCTGTGAAAATGTTGAACTACACCAATCAACAATAAAATGTGCAACGTTGAATTTTTCTCCTAAAATCTTCAATTGCTCCTTAACTAGAGCTCTCTTTATGCATGCACCTGCTCCATCATGCTCCCCTTTCCCATGTCCAACTTCAAAAAAACTCCAAATATGAAGTACACCCCTCTTTACATGCATTCTACTCAACCAATAAAACATATGAGCATTCTTGAATTGACCTGTGCAATTATCTGACCAAATTAGATGTTGGCTGAATGCTATATCATGCTCCTGCAAGGACTCAAAAAAAATCTTGAAACAATGTTGGACATACTCGAACAAGTAAGATCTATCATCACTCATATAAAAATGATACTCTTTGATTATCTTTCGATCCTCCTCTATACTATCAGGTGCATGTATAAACGTTATGTGGACAAAAATAACAATCTAAATGGAATTGTAATACTGAGATTGTTCCTCATTTTGTGGTTGCAATGTGTAGTTTTCTGCAAAATCAACCACTGATATAATAGTTCCAATCAGAAAAGAGTCCTTACACATCCTAAATTATTGATCCAACCACTGAGACCTATGACTATGCCTTGCATACTTGTAGAAAAGATTGTCCTTAAAATCCGAAATAAAATCAGCAACACTGCATTCTTTTGTAACCAACTCACATCTAGAACCTTCACCTCCACAACGCAGAGTATATTTGACTATCTCATATCTCTTTTTCTCAACAAGCTTCCTTCCAAATTCATGTTCAAAAATTTCATGAAAAAATTGAACAAACTTTGACAAGCCACTACATTGTGAGCACTTCGCATTTAAACAATAATTTCTATAGAAAAAGAAACCATCGTCTCTAGAACATAAAAAGAGATCTAGCAAGTCCCTTGGAAGATGCATTGCACCACACTCCTGCAACATTTCATTAGTATGCAAAGTAGAATGGATATAGCATAATAGCTCATGGTACATTGAAAACTCCACATGGTATTTGCAAAAACAAGTATTATGAATCTTAAGAGGCACACAATAAAATGGCTTCAAACCTTCAAAAGTCTTTTGCGAGATTTCCATATTTGGATGTGTTTCAATAATTTTTTTGAACATTGTTTGGCTTGATAACAAAAAATGTTTAAGATGTGGTGTATGGTCTCAATTTCCAATTCTTAACTTTAAAACATCCTTTGCATTGGGTGATACTTTAGAGTTATCATGTCAAAATTGTTGAATTACCTGCTTTACATTATCGGTTAGCTTCTTATCAACACATGGAAGCCTCCAGGCAAAAGCCCATGTATCATTTTGAAGAGGATCATCTATTCTTTCTCTTCTTGTGAGTGCTCTATCCAAAGTTTTATGATTTATGTCAAAATCAATACAATTTTATCTCATAAATTGAGCCTTTTTCAATTGATGGCTTACTAGGGCGGTTGTAATGACTCTTCGAGCAGCTCTCTTATCTTTTTCCTTGTTATTTTTTCCAATAGACTTGAGAGCATTAAGAATATTTTTGACAATAATAGAATTTTTTTCAGTCTTCTTGTTCACACAAATCTTCAATTTGGCTAGCAAAGGTCTCATATTTTGCATCTTCAGCAATTGTACAAAAGTTTGGCATTGCTCAGTTAATGTCTTATCACTAAAATATTGGTTGAAAAGTCTTCTAGCCCACAACCAAACAGTTCGTGTTGACTTCTTGCCTTCAAAATTGTTTATAATGTTCTCATCAAATTCAAGTAACCATTTAGGGGTTCTTGAAGGTCTTGAATTTAGAATATGTCTTTCTTCCACACAAGGTTCATTTCTCATGTAATCTAGTGAAACATAATTTACACTTGCTTCAATATTATGTTCAAAATTTTTATTTCCAACATTTTCACCTTGAACATTTTCAATATCAATTTGAATAATTTCATTCCCAATTTCAATATCATGTTCAACATCTTCAAATCCAACATTTTCACCTTGAACATTTTCATTATCAATTTCAATATTTTCATTCCCAATTTCAATATCATATTCAACATCTTCAAATCCAACATTTTCACCTTGAACATTTTCATTATTAATTTAAATATTTTCATTCCCAATTTGAATATCATGTTCAACATCTTCAATTCCAACATTTTCACCTTGAACATATTCAATTTCCTCATACTTGCAAGACCATAGGGTTAGTTCACCAATATTTAGTATACCTAGTCTTTCCTATGACCTTTCTATCCGTCAGTTTATATAAGTCGTTATGCCTTTTAATATTTCTTAATGCTTAACTGGATGACCTGCTCCCCTTATACCTCATAAAAGTGATTTTAAAAATCATTGCTTTTATGACAAATTTGAGTAGAAGATGCTCCAAAAGTTGATCTTTGTCTCTTCATGTCTGAAACCGCGTGCATGTCATGTACAAACAAAATGTAGGGTATGTTGGAATGCACAAAATGGCCCACATGGGGTTTTTCTATAACCCAAAAATTTGATATCCATTATAATCTAATATCCAATACATTTTAAAAACATTTTAAAAACATTTTAAAATGTTTTGTAATGGTATGATTTTAGTTCTACAAATCGAATATCCAATTTTTGTACACATAGACCTAAGGGTTAATGGTAGATAGTAGGGGGTTTAAGGGCAAAGGGTTTAGGGTTTAGGGTAGGGGGTAGAGGGTTTAGGGTTAGGGTATAGGTTAGAG
>VDFB02369174.1:72827-145299 GCA_007258455.2 Sequoia sempervirens
TACAAACTGTGCATCGGATTGACTTCGTTCAAAAACCAAAGTTGCTTAATTTTTTGAGCTTTATCCAGTGGTACCTTCCATTTCATCTTATCAAGAATTTGACCATCCCAGGGCAGCCACGCCCCGCATTGCAGCGTGGACACGCCCCTAACTTCCTAGGGCTGTCATTTACAAATCGTACGTCGAATCAACTTCGTTCAAAAACCAAAGTTGATTAATTTTTCAAGCTCTATCTAGTGGTACATTCCATTTCCTCTTATCAAGAATTTGACCATCCCAGGGCGGCCATGCCCCGCATTGCAGCGTGGACACGCCCCTAAGTTCCTGGGGCTGTCATTTACAAACCGTAAGTCGAATCAACTTCGTTCAAAAACTAAAGTTGCTTAGTTTTTTAATCTCTATCTAGTGGTACCTTCCATTTCCTCTTATCAAGAATTTGACCATCCCAAGGCGGCCAAGCCCCGCATTGCAGCGTGGACACGCCCCTAACTTCCCAGGGCCATCATTTACAAACCGTATGTCGAATCAACTTCGTTCAGAAATCAAAATTGCTTAATTTTTGAGCTTTATCTAGTGGTACCTTTTATTTCTTCCTATCTAATCAAACCAATCCATTCCTCTGATCATCTAATCAATCCAAGCACACCAATCCGATCAAGTTCATCCAATCACAATTATCTAATCAACATCATCTAATCATTTGATCCCATCCAATCAAACTGATTTAGTACTTTAATCAAATTCATCAAATCATCTACCTGATCCAATCATCCGTCTATCGAATCCCATCAAAATCAAAAGCAATCCCATCCAATCATCCTAATATGAGCTTTTGTCTAATCCTGATCTGATCTTGACCAAAATCCTGATTTGAGCTTTAATGCGTTCCCATCCAAAATCTTTTATCCATCCTTTTTATCTTTTTACCATCATGAATCCTCATCCTCCATCAATAGTAGTCAAGGGAAACCTTAATTACGTGGACGACGATAACGAAAGTCTTGTCGATCAAGAAGAATATGATGTAGATCCCCTTGATGCTATTGTCACTAGTAAGATCTCTCCACCCACTTTCCACAATCCAATCACCCCTTCCAGTTATCCCGTTATGTCTTCATCCATGCCTAATCATACTCCTTATGCCACCTTTGACAATGGATACCCAGTATCTTCTTCATCCCCATATTTGTCATCTCCTTCATCTACATCATCCCCTTACACAACATCTACATCCTCTTATCCTCATCTCCCATCCCAATACTCCTATTACAATTCCCCATCCATGTCCCCCTATCTTAATCCTCTTTTCCAATCTTCCCATACTAATCCTACATCCACACCCTTTTACCTTAATCCTACATCCATGTCTCCTCATCCTAATCCATCATCCCTATCCTTATCCATTTTTCATCCCCCTACTATCCAAAAAAAAAAAGAAAGTCAAAAAAGTCAAAAAAAAAAGAAGAAAAAGTCAAAAAAGTAAAAAGAAAAGAGAAATAATTCATCCAATGGTGAAAACTTGGCAAACAAGCGCCTTGGATAAGTACCATGATGAAAACCTGGAAAACAGGCGTCATGCGTAAATCCCCATCTGCACTTGGGGGCAATTTCCTGATATGCGTTCCCTCCATCCGCTATACTTCCAGCTATGCACTCGTCTTCCTGTTATCTGTCCTCTTCATAAATCCCCCCATCCCACCTATCTTCTGCATCTTACCATCATATCCCATTCATCTCCCCATCCCTCTATCCTCCTTGTGATCTTGATCAAAATAGGGGCACCTATCTATACATGCTTTGGACACCTATTGGTATACATTCCCTTCATCCATGCTCTATCATATTCCTTAGTCACCCATCCTATCCTCATCTAGTTATCTCGTTTATCTTCCCATCCACCTGTCTTACATCCCTCATGCCTCCTCATATATGACATATCTAGAGTGGGGGGCATCTGCTTCCTTTGTGACATAGTCCTTGGAGAAATCATCTATCATAACATCCTTTCATCTTTCTATCCATCTATCACAGTGTCCCTTCCATCTCCCCATCTTTTTCTTCGTATCCATCTATCATAGCATCCCTTCCATCTCCCCATCCTTCGTATCCATTTATCCTAGCATCCCTTTCATCTCCCAATCCTTCTATCCTTATCCATCTATCATAGCATCCCTTCCATCTCCCCATCCTTATCTTTGTAGCCATCTCTCCTAGCATCCCTTTTATCTCTCAATCTTTCTGTCCCTATCCATCTATCACAGTGTCCTTTCCATCTCCCCATCTTTCTCTTCGTATCCAGCTATCCTAGCATCCCTTTCATCTCCCAATCCTTATATTCCCATCCATCCAAACAATCCCTCCCCTCCCCCATCCCTATATCTTTATTCAATCTGCCATTTTTATCTTCATCCCCTATCATCCCATCTCACAATCCCTTGTCATTGGTATCTGACTATTGGCCTCCCCCCATGCAACCCAATGCCATTTATCTCATCGTCATCACCCCTGCTTCTCTTCCACATCTTTCCAATCCCCTATCACTTTTCATCACTCATCTATCTATCATATCATCCTCCCAAGTCATTTTACTGCTTTGGATAGCTATCCCATCCCTGAGCTTTACGGGATCATCATCATCCTATCCAATCCACCAAGTCTCTCCTATCTTGTCGTATCGGTCCCACCTTTTTTATCCACTTATCCTATCATCCATCATCCTTTATCCATTGTTTGGCTTTGGTCTTGTCGAACTACATTGCCCCTGCGCTTTCACGTAGGCAAGGTCGATCATTTGATCCGCCCCCAGGGTTCCATCATCGATCTTCATTGTCCACTTTGGTCCTCTATCATCTATCATCGGTCTTTCTCCTTTTGTCCATCCTATCTTTACCATCCATCAAGGTCTCCATCATAGTCAGTCATCCACCTTTCACTGAACTACGAGGGCTCTGCACTTTCACGTAGGCAAGGCTAATCTCTGATCAGCCCCCGAGCCCCTAGGTCCTTAGGATGTGTTAGTCTCATGTCTTGTCTCTCTTGTGTCGTGTCGTCAAGCTATGCCCTTATCTAGCTGGTTCTTAACAAACGAGATCCACTTGTATCATGAGATCCAATCGATTTTGAACATCCTGTGTCATAACGATCTTTTAATATCCATCATCTTTGGTCTCAACAGGATGTATCCTTCCTAACAGACCTCATCAATCCCATCTATCCCCTTGATCCTATGGCAAAGGACATTTGAAAGTGATTGCGATCTTTTGATATTTTTGGCTTTTGTTTATCATTGGAGCTCCCTATCATCACTTGTCAAGGCCGCCATAATCCATCATATTATGGTGTGTTTTGATTGGTCAACATAGGGGCATATCTTGATCTTTTTATGTCTATTTGTGTCTTCTTGGTTGTCCCACATAGTACCCACCAAGATCTCCGAGGTCTTGTGTTATACTGGGGCATCCTTTTATGCTTGTGGTTATCTCAATACCTGGCCCGACCAAGGTCTTTGTGACTTTGGGGTGTTGGGGTAGCCTTCTTGTCTATTGTGTTTGTTTTATGCATTAGACACTAATTCGCCTTGGTTCCACATACCCTGGCACTTGGTGTCTTATGCTATAGCAAAAATCAGTGCTCTGAAGATGGAAAATTATATTAGGATTGCATTTCATTTTCCATTCTATCATCTTGCATGTATTCCCCCATCCATTCATCCTTCATCCTTATCTCACATCTCTATCCAATCCCCATCCATTCCACTTAGCCTGAATCATCCAATCATATCCTTGGTCTTGTTCTCAGCCTTGACCCATCATCATCATCATCCATTAGTATCCTTCCCTATCCCCTTGGTGTTGTTTTGGGATGTATCCTTCCCTCATCAACAACACTTTCATCATCATCATCATCATCGGGAGGTATTCTCCCCTATCCCTTTGGTGTTGTTTTGGAATGTATCCTTCCCTCATCAACAACACTTTCATCATCATCAGGAGGTATTCTTCCCTATCCTTTTGTGGTGTTTTGGGATGTATCCTTCCCTCATTAATACCACTTAGTGGGATGTACCCTTCCCTATCCTCGTGTTGTTTTGGGATCTTTAATTCCCTCATTGACAACACTCCATCCATCATCAACCCATTTTGGCTTGTACCTTGACTGGGGCAACATCACCTTTTGAAATCCATTTGTGCTTTATCCATCTCCTATCGCTTCTCCTTCCCTCTTCCCATCACCTTGCATCATCTTCCTCATCTCCCCTTGCATCACATCATCTATTTTGAGAGCCCACCCGTGTTCTCTTGAACCCGCATGTCCTCTCGAGGGGGCATCCTTAATCCCTAATTTCCATCATTTTCTTTTTCCCTTCCCAGTCACTCCTTTGGATGACTGGGGCATCTTTTCCAATCTAACCATCTTCTTCTAGGTTCTATATTTTAATATTATTTGAAATGATGCTACTTCGTAACACTATCTCAAAGAGGGGCAAAATGTAGACATCCAAATTTGGACACTTAATTTATCCAAATTTATCACTTTTCGTCTAAACATCCTCTTATCCGGTTAATTAAGTAATATTACTATTATTTAATTAATATATTTAATTATGCTAAATCCATAAGGTATTTAATTAATAATTAAATACCTTACCCTCTTTAATCCTCTTTTCATCAAATAAATTAAATAAATATTACATTTATTTAATTCCTCACATGTCATTTTCATCTAATCATAATCCATTTCCTAATCTCTTCATTAAGGATGTGCACATGCTTAATCCTTGATCAGGATGTGTCACATCCTCCAACTTTTGCAAGTTGGCTTTTAATCCTAATTAGCCCCTAATTATCCTCTAATTACTGATTAATTAAGCCTAATCATTCTCCAAGGAATTTTTAATTCCTTTTTATTCTTCCTAGATTCCCCTCTTTTATATGTGAATTTTCAATTCACATTCCATCCTTCCAAGGTTTCTAGAACCTTGGACTTGTCACAATCTCCACATGTGACCAAGTCCCACCTTTTGGAGCCCATCTTTTATCTTTTAGACTTTCCTAGGAATGTGAATTTTTAATTCACACTTATATCCCCAACCACCTTTCCTTTTCCCATGTAGATTTTTGAGGAATTCCAAAATTTCTTAAATGTCCCTTTCACTCCCACTTGGGGACAAGAAATCCCTTTTTGTGGAAATCTCCTCACTCCCCAAGGTGCATGTACTTTTTTCACCTCATGTACCTTCTTGACAACTCATCTCCACCTCATATTCTCTTGTCCACTTCACCCTCCACATGTCAAGATGTGAGGGATTGTGGGTTCTCAACCCACCATAGCCCTTCATCTTGGCCTTGTTGGAGCAATCTTGACCGTTGAATTCTCTAGAGAATTCAAATTCTCCTATAAATACCCCCTCCTCAAGGGCATTTTAACACACTTAGCTATCTTGCACCATTATGCTGCCAATTTGCATTCTCAACACTTTGCATTTTTGATAACTACATGCTGTCCATTTGAATTCTCAAGCCTTTTTAATCATTTAGCCATCTTTGTTAATCATTTGCACCTCCAATCTTGCATTTTGACATTCAAGCAATCATCTAAGGAGCACACAAACCATTCCTATCAAGGGCCAATCAAAGAGGTATCAACAACAAGGGAGGTAAAAGTGTTTGTGTTTCATTTTATTTGCATTCCTTTTCGTTGCATCACTCTTTTGGCTAATCTTGAGGTGTCCTTGGTATTTTGTCATTCATGTTTCTTAGTTGTTTTACACATTTAGAGCAGTAGAAATATCAAGGTATACAAAACCTATTTTCAAATGATTAAGAAAAAGAAATTAGGGAATTAAACATAATATCAAACTAATAAAAAAATTCATTGGCCAATTAAATTCAATGGCAAATCCACTACCGTTCAATTAATTTTCAATGGATGACTATACTTGCATTCCGAAAGTATATCTCTCAAGCACTATATTTGCGAATGGAAACCTTTGGAATAACACTAGAGCCATTAGATGTGGACACATGGCTAGATCAAGGGTCACCATCGTGGTAATTAATCCGACAGGTTGGATTTTGGCGATGAGCAATAGAACTTAAGTGGCAGAAATATGCATGTACATTAAGGTTGTTTTAAAAGAGGGACCACCTAGAAAGAACGTAGGACCAAGGCTTAAAAAAATTAAAAATGTTTTATGCAAAGGATGTGGTACATCAATCTAACCATGACCATTTGATGAATTTTTGATGGACAAATTTAGTTGCATTCTAGAAGTATATCTCTCAAGCACTAGATTTGTGAATTGAAACCTCTAGAATAACAATAAAACCGTTAGATGCAGATGCATGGCAGGATCAAGGGTCACCATCGTGGTAATGAACTCGATGGGTTGGATTTTGGCGATGAGCGATAGCATAAAGTTTGTTTTAAAAGAGGGACCGCCTAGGAAGAACATAGGACCAAGGCTTAAAAATTTAAGAATGTTTTTTTTATAAATGATACTTTTCTATTTTATTAATTATACAACAAAAGATACAAATTCTATAAAGTTTGCAACATCCAAAAACTACCAAAAAAATTGATCGGTGATACTTGTTTATTTTATTAATTATTAAGAAAAAGATATAGATTCTACAAACTTAGCAACATTCAAAAACTACCAACAAAGTTGAATAACCAGCTCAAAAATCAGAGTATCAGAATTTCCCTAGACAACTACACCTGTGGGGGAGAGGCTAAAAACAAAATAGAAAACTACACTTTACGTTTGTTGTGCCCTCAGCACACATGCCCTGTTCGAAATGGGGACCCTCTTTTCTTTTGCCTTGTTGGGTCATTTTTGTCACCACCTCATTTTGTGTGCCTCATTTTGGTGCCCCTGATGGTCAGCGTACCCCAAAGTCCCATTTTAAACAGACCATGTTTTGACCATTTCACTTTGGCCAGGTCCTAGGAATTTTTTGGCTTTTCCTGGCAAGTTTTCCACTACTAGCTATCTGTTGGGCCCGGGGCCAGACCTGCACTCGCTCATGTTACTTAGCAAAAAATTTTGGTTCCTTCTCCGTTCTGGGTTTGCATTCACTGGTTTCCTAGTCCGCCCTTTGGTTCCTGTCGAGCTCGGGCCTGGAGTTGGGGCAGTTTAGATGGCTTAGCATTTTGGTCCCGGTTACGCTCCGCTCTCGAGTCCGCCCCTAGTTCTGCCAAGGTTTCCTGCTACGATCGAGACTAGACCTCCATTTGTTCTAGTTGCAAGAAATTTTTTCAGGTTCCCAATTCCATCCTGACTCTACCCCCGATGGTCTTCCATCCTAGTTCCGTCTTGGCTCTGCCCTCGATGGTCTTCTATCCCAGTTTCATCTTGGCTCCGCCCCCGATGGTCTTCCATCCTAGTTTCGCCCCCATTGGCGGGCTTGACTCTGGGACTTTTGACCACCCAATCTCCATGAAATATTTTACAAGTTCCCTCTCATCCTGAGTCCAACCTCACTGATGTTTCACCATCCGGACTCCGGGTCCCTTCTTGCCGTCGGTATGGAGGAAAATCTTGAGTGACCTTTTCGCTTCACCCTTCCTAACATCAGACCTTGGTTCTCCCACCGCTGCATGATTTCAAATTCACCAACTCTCGGCCGACCGTACAAGTATTAAATGAGGCCATTAATTGCAAAATAGGGTATAAGTATTGGGCCCCAACTTGTCATTTTCATTTGTTATGATTTTAGAGGAGATCGAAGCGTTTGCTGGAAGGGATCTTTATGCCCATTGTTGTCGCTCGCACCCACAAGATCATCGTTGGGCTTCCTGGTGGTGATCACGCATCATCTTTTGACCGTGGGTTTTTGAGGTAGGTTTGTCATTTGTTGCACCAAGAAGTTTTCATGATTTTGTGTATTGAAATCATGAACAAGATGGGTTTAAAATGAATTCAATTGATAGACCATAGTAAGTCTCGCAAAACCCACCTTTTCAAATCTAGATGAACTTTCAAGTTGATCCCTTGTGTTTGATCTGGAACTCCTCGCCACCACCGCTATTCTTCGCTTAGGGTGTTCGCGCCTTCTGGGCCTGACCCTTCAAGTTTCCCATTTCGGACTTCCATCGAGAGTTCATCGTTCCAAGGCAGGGGAGGGCTCCCGCCTTCCCAAACCCGGGGCCCCAGCTCTTGGACTTCTGACTGCTCAAAATTGCACAAACTTTAAGGTCACTCTTTCCATCTCGGGTCCACCCCCGACGGACTCCGTTCTCGGGTCCACCCCTGATGGAGATTTTGTCCGCGATAATCAGCCAGTATGAGCCTAGACCTCGCCCGTCGGGGTTCCCTTTGTCATTGACCATGGAGCAAGCACCCAAACCACCACGCCTTTCTGAGCATCAATGTCCAACAGGCCAATTGCCTCTTGAAACTTAATGAAGATTGATGTCATCTAAACGCTCCCCTAAGTCTGCTCCTCTGGGTCGCACCATTTAGGATTCTCTGTCCAGATTTCCATTTCTAAAATAGCACATCCAAAGTGACCCCTTGACCCTCTGGGCCCAAACTAATGACCGAAATTTGGCCTTCCGGGTCCCAGACCCCAAAGTTTCGACCCTGAAACTCCTTCTCCCTGGGGCTATTAGAGACGGCAAACTGTAGACAGCTTTCTACATTTGAACCTCCAGGACCCCCCACAAGTGGCCTAAATGACCTAAAATTTGAAAACTAATGCCAACCCACGTGCTCAAATTTGGCCCTCTTCGACATGAGCCTTTCAAATCATCAAAATATGAAGACTAAAGAAACCACCCAGATCTCCCCCGCATATTCGCCCCTTTCAAGACAACATTCCTGCCAGGGAACTCTACCTCCTGGGCATGGATTGTCCAAAATCTCTTAAGAAAATGATTAACAACACCTAAAAAGAAAGGATTCACCTTTATTAATCATGTGTTATCTGAATTTGATTTATCTAATGGGATTTTGGCTAATGTTAATGCCTTCTACAAACAATCACGCTCATTGTGTCCATGTTTGAAGGATATATGGAATTAGTAGCAGGACCCTCAGGAAGAACTATAGAGAAAGACAAAGGAAACAAATCAGGCAAGGCTCCTCGTGGGAAGGAGGATAAAGACCAAATGAAATTCCAGTTCTAGGGAGAACCTCTGTAATCAAAGATTGTTACTGACTGGAAGGAAATCACAGACACCAATATCAGCCATGTCGATATTGATGAATTCAAATGAAGGGTCAGAATTCATCCAAAGATTGACAATGCTAGATTGATCAAGCAGAGTGGGATCACAAAGGTTGTAGGCTTCCCCCATCTCTCATTACCCATGAGTTGGTCATGGCCTGCTGACAAGCCTACCGACCCAAGACAAGAACCATCATTGACAGAGACGGGAATATCCTCGCTGATATGTCAGCTCAAGGAATCATGAAAACATTCCACATTCCCACCTTTGACGAGATGGAGGTGACCACCATGAAGGAAGGAAAGGTGACTTGGGATGCAGACCCAATGGGTTGCAAAAGGATAATAAACCAATTATGGCTCAAGGAAAGAAGAGGTAGCACTGTGAAGGTTCCCCAAGAACTCTTTCACAGTGATTTCCATGAAGACTACCACAACATAGTGACCCTGCTGAGCCAGGTAATGGGCCTCCCTTTGACTGCATTCTTCTAGGAATGGATGGTATACTTTTTTGAATAGATAATCTGTGGCCACCATGATGTCACCACAAAGGCCATGTTCTACTAGGGAGGCATCATCAGCAATTGCTTTCATGAGCAGTTTATGAACATAAAGAAGAGCTCAAAGTTTTATATGACCTCCTATCTAGTCTACTCTCTTACAGAACAAAGGAAATACAACGGGTTATTCATGGTACTAGATGAGGAGTCGAGTTGAAGATTGAAAGTCTATGACTGATATCCCCAGCTCCAATACAGAAACTTTAAGAAAGAGTATTGCAGGGTGAACAATGCCTTTGTTGGTTACATCATCTAGTTATTTGGAGGGTATTTCAAGAGGAGGGTCTCTCACAGTGCACAAGAATGCCTAAAACAATATGCCTTCATATATATTCAATTCCCCAAATTCACCTACATTCACGCCCAAGGTTTCACTAAAAGGCCAAACAAGCTACCTTGGTACCCCAATGACTGAATTATCCTGCTAGAACTCTCCTGGCAACTGCATCATGTGCATGCCATCCTCAACAGCAAGCCCCTGGCAGGGATCTCTTATCCCCTAACCTTCAGTCAAATCATGTATAAATTGTAAACTTCCCAGTGTGTTGGGAACTTAGAAAAGGAATTGGCAGAATACCACTTCCAACTACATACTGCTCACCCATGGGTGGACCCGTATGGGCACGTGAGAAAAGGATTGGGACTGGAGTACACCCACTTGCATCATGTTGAGGATTTTTGGGAAAACTGCCAAGATGACAAAGAGGTGAGTATTGGACACTACATGAGGATGACTGCATACTTCGTAAGAAAGGTGCAACTGTTCCCTATACCAGATTAGATTGAGGAAGATGAAGGCATCGTCGTGGATCCTCGATATAATGCAGTCTCCAACTTACCCTGCCCACAATTGATTGGGATGAGTAGGAGATCGATGACCTTGACATGATAACCAAACCCATCGTGGTATGAACAAAAGAATGGATTAAAAGGAAAGTCACCCAACTAAAGCAACAAGGAATAGTCCTAACATATGAAGGACTCAAAACTGAGCATAGTGCCACTGAGGATTTTGCCACTATTGTTTCAATAGGTGAGACATCCAAGTCTCCTCTGGTCACTAGATAAAAGAAGAGGAAAGAGGTGGAAACGGAGCAGCCTTCGGATCTTAAGGTATACACGAGAAAAGAGTTAGGAGGCTCACCTTCCAAAAGGCCTAGGCAAACAAGGGGCACCATGGAGCAGCCCGTAATCGAAGAGGGTGAGAAACAAAGGATGGATCAGTTGGGGCCTCTTCCAGCTTCCCCTGTCTTGACTGCCCCATTGCCTGTCTCCTTGGCCATGGTCAACACGTCCCCACCAGCAGTGGATATATTAGTTCATCTTGCTCCTTTGCCTCTGGTTGGCCCCGTAATAGTGATTGACTCTTCCTCCACCATGACTACTCCTCTTTCCTCTGCCACCATGTCACCTACAGTATCACTCCCATTAGCTTCAATAATAGCACCAATGCTTACTCCCGCAGTGCCTGAGGCTTTCTCGAAACACATGCAAAGTCTCCCTTCCGAGCTCTCCCAAATCCTTATGGACCCCACCCTTCACATTGCCTTAGCGCAGGTCCTCGCTACTGCTAGGCCTTCACAACCTCCAACAGGACCACCAGCGATGGAGGCCACAATGTTAATTTCTGAGGAGTGTGAGAGATGGGAACAAGAGGCCTCAAAGCCAATTGAAGAAGAGGATGATGAATATCATTAACACTCCAAGTATAAGCACCAGACCATCGACACAGTGTTTCGTGAAGAAGAAGAGACAAGCTCTTTTGAGAGCAGAGATGAGGAGGAAGCAGAAAGATTGCCTCCTAAAGAAGAGTAGAAGGGTGACAGGGCAGTGGAGGACATGGAAATATCTACAAGGGAAAGGTAGTTGCAAATTGAGCCACTTCCTAGGAAGGAAGAAGATATTAAGGGAGACCAGCCCAAAGGACACATGCATAATGACAAACAGATCGAAGAAATAGAAGAAAAATAAATTGAAACAAAAGGAAGCCCCCACAGGAAATTGATTACTAAACCTCCTGTCAAATGCCTCACATCCATCCAAGACTCTGATGAGGAGAAGGGAGACAACACTAAAATGAAGGGTACCCAAACAGAAGTCCAAACGGGGTAGGGTGAAGGCGATCAAGAGTCACCAAAAGGAGAGTTTGTCATGCCCACATGGTTGCAAAGGCAGCTTGAGAAGAAAACTCTTTCTCCTAAGGATCCGAGAGTGAAGCTAGAAGCTATCCTAGCTCGAGTGTAGATCTCAACAAGGAAAGAGAAAAATCCTAAAGTTAGATCCAAGATAACAATGGATGTTTCCAAGTTTCGAACCGCGCAAATAGCAACACCCGTGGTAGGCCATGTTGGTGTAAGCTATAAAATTTTCACCATCAACTTGGGGACCGCTACCAAAGAATAGAAGGTGGGGCATCTTGAGGAATCAGTGGCCATGGTGGTACACATGATAAAACAAGACAGGCTCTCAAAAGACGAACTTAAAGCACAGGTGGCCGCCTTAACAAATTACATCCAACAATGGTATTCAGTGGATGACATGCCTACCACATATGCGGCTACACCCCAGCTGCTATCCAAAGGGCATATTGACAAATTAGAGAAGAGAAGAAACTTGGACAAGACTATGGAGGACTAGTTCTGATAGGTCCTGTACGTCAGAAATATGGGTATTAGTCGGGCTATTCATACAGCTAACAAGTTCTGGGATCTGTAGCAATCTCTGGAGAGCATGAGGAGGCTCTGCACCAACTTCCCTGCAACAGATGATTCCACTTGTCCAAAGATTGAGCCCATCCTCCAATTACCAAAGGCCACATGGGAAAAGGAGCTCACATTCAAGGGTGATGACCACTGGTTGATGGACGTGTGGAGGCAGGATTTTGATAATAGAAAGGAGAGGTTGGAGCAAATACAGTATAAGGTGGATCCTGACATCGAATGCATAAGAGAAATTAGAGCAGACTACACCTGATACCTGAAGTTGATGATAGAGTATGATATGCCCGTAGTATGGATGGATCCAGAGAAGATAAAGCCTTATTTTAAGAAGAAAATGGAGGACAGGATGTCCAATCAAATAACAATGGAATTCATGAGTTTTGTCACTCGTGCCTTCGCCTAGTCAAATTTGTTCAAGGACCATGGTGTAAAATATGATGAGGACTGGAAGAAGCTTGAAGACAATTCAAAAGAATGGAGTTACCAAATGTTGTAGTCTGAGATTATTGAGGTGGACAAGCTCCAACCGGTCATTCTGAAATTCATGGAATATGTAGCTTTTAAGAAGTAGGAGGGTAACCCTATTTTCAATGAAGAGCTCCTGAAGGAATAGCTACAACAAAAGAGCAGTCAAGAAAAGACAAAATGCTACAATACTATTACTAGATGATAAAATAGGGATGTGGAAAAAATTATATTTTAAATTGTAATATATTGGGGGGTAGGTGGAACCCTAGTTTAAAGTGAATCTTGGCCACACAATGAGATTGAATCTTGGCCATTCGTTCCATTTTTTGAGCACTATAAATAGGGGTCTCCTCTCTTTTTCAAAGGGAGTTGAATTGTTGTAAAGGAATGCTACTGAAATTTTTAATGAAAATATATTGACTTGGTGTATTTTCTAATTTCTCTACATGTTTCTTGATTCAATCTCCATTGTTAGATGTTTAGTTAGATTCCCATTGCTGCTTTAGTTAGTTGTATTATTTCTCTGATAGATTTTAGCCATGTTGTCCTGTGATTGTTGAAATTTCTGCTATGTTGATGTCTTCCGGCCCATACTTTTTGTTGTTTACTATTGGTAAATGGCCTTACAAAGTTAGCCTGGGCTGAAATTTAAAGCTGCTCTTTAAATATTTATCTTTATTCATGCATGTAAATGGTGGATAAATGGTAAAACATTTGTAGAACTTTGAAGATATCATAGATTTCGTGATACTGTAGATTTCTTGGTTATGTGGAATCATGTTTGAAGGGAGTTGTCCATAGCAGAACCTCCATGATCACCATTCACAGTTAGTTGTAGATCTAGGAACCTTCCCTCTTCCCTGCTCTTTTCCTTTTTTTAGAAACAGCCCGTGTTAAGGTTCATTGCACATTGTAAAGCTAAACTTGAAGAAAACATTGAAGTTTCAGATTATTGTTTGAACCTACAGTAAAGTGTATTTCTACTCCATATTAGAAACTTCAGATTTTAAGATCCACTTCACATCTAGCTACGTAAGTCCGCCCTGTGATTACCATCAAAATCACATTAAAATCAACTGAGGAGTTCCATGCAAGTCATGACCTGACACCCATTTTTTGAAACTTCATTTTCACCCTCCATCTCCGGTAGCTAGGAAGTTGTCTCTCTCTCAACCTTTCAAGCTCAAGGAATAGTCCAAATAGCCACAACCTAGGCTGTTGTCCTCCTATAGGCGCAACTCCAGATTGTTTTTCCTCAACAGCAGGTACCGCCTTCGCCTTCTGTCATGGCTTGGTTGGCACAAAATCCTTTGTTGATACACTTCGCCGCTTACTATGACATGCCCAAGAATTTGGAGGGCTTTTGCTCAAAATTTAATCCTCACAACCTACAAAGGATGACAAAAGAGCACATCAAAATATTTGAAACAACAATTACCAAAATGCAAGTCGATCATGAGGATGTTGCATGCCATCTTTTTCCACATTTTTTGGGTGAAGAGGCCTTTTATTGGTACATCAATTTGTCAAGGGGGTCTGTTATCTCATGGGACTTCATGAAGAATGCTTTCCTACAAAAATATAAGATCTCGATCAGCCCCTCATAGTTATATAGGCAGTTCATGTCTGTCAGGAGGGAAGTTAACAAACCCATTGGATCCTTTAATGACCGTTTTCATCGCGCCTTCACAGGACTTCAAGGCCCATACCTTCATAATGATGTTACAGCCCTCCCAATCTACTATGCGGCACTAGACAACCTTACGTCAGCCTTGGTAAAGAGGATGCGCCCACCACTCACCTCATTAATAACTACCTATATAGAGGTTGTTATTGCTAGTGCAGATTTAGGAAAGAATATCTCTAGTTGTTTTCCTTCTTTGGGAACAGTACCTCACTCGATGTAGGTTCAAGCACTTAATCAAGCATTCGCTAATCAGACCCCTCTTATGAACTGGGTGCCTTAGCTGCCCATCGTTCTGCACCCTAGACAACAAGTGAATTATGCACCTCTGGTGCCCTCTTATTTGCAACCTTAGCAACAACAAAGCTACCTTCAGGCTCCCCAACAACAACAGGTGTATTCTCAACAATTGCAAGAACGACTATTTTTTCCAGGACCAGAATTCCCTCTAGTGCATCATAATCAACCGGTAGCCCCGCCAATATTTCTCCAAAACTTGGCACCACAGCCAAGCAACACTTCTGAGAAAGACAAATTGGAAGAGCTGACAGAGATGATAAAGAAAATTTCCACAGAAATGACGCACTTAAAGAATCAAAATAATCAGTTGCAGCCATCCCATCACAACCTCTAGGGTAATCTCAATCGGGATAGCCAAGACAACAGGGATAATAGGGATAACCGAGAAGCAAGCACCTCTTCTGAGTAGAATTATGATAGAGGATATAATCCAAATCAAATTTCTGAGAGGAGACCTTCTTAGAGACAAAACCACACATGGAATACAAGGCCCAATAATGGAGGCATCCCTACTCCTCTTGATTAGCTGACCAACAATCAAAGAACGGCTTGTGGGGTGTACCTCGCTGAGGTAGCCTTGTCTGGATGGTGTCGAATTCACAAGACCAGTAGACACTCTGAGTTGGATTGTCCTGAATTCTAGACAGCTACAGAAAATTTTCAAATTGAAGTCCAAAATGTCACTGATAGTATTGGTTATAGAGACATCATTATGTCTGAGCCTTATGACTCCTCTTGTCTCGTAGTAAACCAAGCGTCGTTTCTGCCAAGCGACCACAATTAGCTTGACGTCGAGCCTACCCCCGTTAGGAGTGAAGAAGTGCAAGAGGTAAGTAACGAGAAAACCTTGGCTCAACTTTTAGATTTCATAGATAATGGTCCAATAGATGAGGAAGAACCTTATGTAGAAGAAGTTCACATGTTCCACCAAAGAACAACCCCTTACTTCCTTAGGAATAGGCAGGTAGGTGGACCCTTTACAACCTCTACTCCTCCAAATAATTTTACTACCCCACCTGACCCTAATGCCAGCAATAACCTTGGGCTCCCTCATATCCCCACCCAATATTTTAACATGGATAGGCCTCAAAATCAGACGCAAAATCAACCTCAAGGCCAACCCCAAATTCATTCAAGTCAAAGAGAAGTCCAACCTCCTAGCTCTGAGATCGAACAAATGGGTGAATATGTGGCAAAAGAGTTCAAGAAAGTAAAAATAGTTTATCTGCCTTTGAACTACTCAAAGTCCCTGCCGTAAGACATGCCTTCTTTAGGGTACTCAATGGGACCCCATCCTCTAGCATGACACAGGAGGCCTCAACAAAAAAGGTCACCTTTGAAGAACCTAGGAAAGAACCTGTGATACGAGATAACACAGGGAAAGGGAAGGATGTTTCTTTTAAATCAGTCTACAGGTAAACCACCAGAAAGGGTACCAGACCAGAACAATAGGCAAATTTTCAAGGATCAACCATCTAGGAAGATTAAAGATAAAACTAGCGATAAGAACAAAGCTCAAGTAGTGCAGGTAGACACACCCATGGGCATCTTCCAAGGAAGATTGGAAACTCCCCCTTTCCTTACCACTATTCGAATATTCGAGAAAAACTTGCATAATTGCCTGCTTGATTCAGGAGCGTCCGCCAATAATATGCCATTGGCAGTATGCAAGGCTCTTGAAATTACTCCCACACCCTCAAAAAGGAAGGTGACCTAGTTGGATAAAACAAAGATCAATATCATGGGAGAAATGAATCAGATCCCAATGTAAATTGCTGTAGATCCAAGGATACAACAGGTCATTGATATTCAAGTAGCTTACATGCCCAATGCATACGAGATCATCTTAGGAAGGGAATTCACCAAAACATTAAATGGATACATTGCCACATACCACTCTCACATGTGGCTGCCATGGAAAGGGCTACCAAATCAAATCTATGTAGACTGCGAGCCCCGTATGAAATATCTGATCACAAAGTACAACAACCTAAACGAGGTGTTGTTTGTTGAGACAAAATTGGGAAATTATTGTCCCTTCACCTGTCAAGATGAATTTGAACCCCAAGAAGAATATGCCTCAGAGGTACTCTTAGTGTAGTGCATCCCTCCAACTGACCTTACTCAAATGCCTCCGAGTACAAAATTTTTGGTAGAATCAGATGATAAAACTGATGAAGGCGACAACTAGGGATTACTCGATGATTTCCAAGAAATCATGAAAAAGTGTGCAATCGATCAACTCAGCTTGGGCGCCTAAATGAATTTCCAAGATATTTTACTGCTAAATTGGTGTAGGATTCACAATGCTGCCCACTCTGAGTTTGATTGCTGCTTGTGCCAAAAAATAGTAGAGTATGTTAGAAAATCAGTTGTTCCCCAAAAGGAAACACCAAAGGAGGTACTAGTAGAACTACCTACCGTTCAACACGCCAGGCTACCGGATTCCCAAAAGATTACAGGAGCAACCACCTAGCAAAAAAGAAGCAAGAGATAGGTCGGACCTGAAATCAAGGAACTTCCCAAGTTTTGGATGCTCTAATTTGATAGATCTAAATCAAAACAAGGAGTCGGTGCTAGGTTCGAGCTCATCACTCCAAGAGGTAAGACCTTTCTCGTTGCCCATAGACTACAGTTTTATTGCACTAATAATGTAGCATAATACAAGGCGTTGGTGCATGGTCTTCCCATGGCCTCAAAGAAAAAGGTTAAAATACTGCAAGTGTTTGTGGACTTTGAACTTGTAGTCAAACACGTTAGAAAATTGTACTCATGTCATGATAGAAGGCTTGCAAACTATAGGCATAGGGTCTGAGATCTCTTAGAAGGTTTAGATGCATTTAAAATACAATTGATCCCTCATGCTCAGAATCACACAACCGATGCCTTGGCTCAAGTGGCCAACACTTTGCAACCCCTTTCCTTGGCCGGGCTTCAAAAATTTACAGTTGAACTAACATCTACATCGTCGATCCCAAATAATGTCACTCATTTTCAAGTCTTCAATGACAATAAGCACATCCTCGAATTCATCACGAGTTCCAACATCTTTGTGACCCAAATAATTGATGAAGCTGATCCAAAAGAGGCTGAATTGGGCATAGAAGGGGTTATCAACCTCAAAACCAACACAATTCCCAGAGGCATGGTTCAACTTGAACACATATTTGATTTGGGCTAGATCAGAGACTAGGACCGGTAGACAAAGAGGGAAACCATAAGCAACTAGTGCGATTCTCACAACCTTGGAATAGCTGGGGAGACTAAAAATGTGTTTATTGGTAAGGTGTGCACACCTGAAGAAAAGAAGGGAATCATTGATTCTCTAAAAATGTATCAAGATGTGGTGGCATGGAGCTACGAGGATCTCAAGACTTATGATACCTCCATCATCACGCACACTATCCCTCTCAAGACAGAAGTGAGGCCATTCCATCAGCGGCAGCGCCTTATTAATGCCTTGTTACAAAGAGGTACAAAAATTACTTTTAGCAAGAATTATCTTCCCAGTCAGGCATTCCATGTGGGTAGCCAACCTGGTCCCGGTCAGGAAAAAGAATGGAGAAATCAGATTGTGTGTGGACTTTCACAATCTGAACAAAGCTTTGGAGAAGGACAACTATCTGGTGCCATCATTGGGTGAGGTATTGCAAATTGTCAATGGCTCCCAAATGATGTCCTTCCTCAATGGGTACTCTATATATAACCAAGTTATGGTGCAGTATGAAGATCACCATAAGACAATGTTCACCACTAAGTGGGGGACCTTTGCTTACAAGAGAATGCCTTTTGGGCTAATTAATGCTAGTGCCACCTTCCAACGTGCCATGTATATCGCCTTCAAAGATCTAATTGGTAAATGCATAATCATCTACATGGATGATTTAACTATGTTCTCTAAAAGGCGGAGTGACCATGTTTTTGATTTATGCAAAGTGTTTCACAGATGTAGGGAGTTTTGAGTTTCCTTTAACCCAAAAAAGTGCATTTTCAGCATGACTGAGGGTAGATTGCTTGGGCATATCATTTTAGAGTAGGGAATCTCTATAGACCCTGAGTGTATCCAGTCTTTGCTGAAGATTCCACCACTAGGTAGCAAGAAAGAATTAAAGTCCTTCTTCGGAAAGATCGATTTTGTCAGGAAGTTCATCACGGGTTTTGCTAAAATTGTTAAACCACTCAATGCCATGTTAAAACAGGATGCCAAAGTTGAGTGGGCTCCCGAGGACAAATAGGATTTTGAAGAAATTCAACAGGCCATTGATGAGGCGCATGTGCTCATTAGTCTGAACTATCTAAAGTCATTATATATCTATTCATTTGCTTCAAAGCATTCTTGTGCTAGCATTCTAACTCAGAAAGATGATGGAGGAAATGAGCACCCGATCGCCTTCATGAGTGCTCCTTTGAAGGATGTTGAATTGCATTACCACAACGTGGAAAATCAAGCATATGCCCTAGTGTGGGGAGTGAAGAAATTTAGGCATTATATCTTGCGTAACAAAATGTTTAACATTGTCCCTGACCTAGCAGTGAAAATGTTGCTCATGCAAAATGAATTGGGTGAACAAAGAGCCAAATAGGTTACCATGCTCTAGGAATCTGATATGGAAATCCAACTGATGAGGTTGGTAAGAGGGCAAGAACTTACCCGAATAATTGTTGAAACAGTAGAAGTAGGACCCGAACTCACCATGCAACAATACTAGCTCGAAGATGTTTCCCTGGGGGAATGGTATGAGGACGTCGTCTATTATTTACTGAACCACAAGTGTCTGCCTCACCTGTAGGGATTCCAAAAACGTGCTCTCATATTAAAGAGCGGCAGTTATATGTTACAGGGGTCCATTTTATACAAAAGAAATCATGAAGGAAGTTACTTGAGATGCCTTTGTAAGGAAGAGGCCAACCAGGTCTTGAGGGAATTTCATGAAAAATTTGGCACTGGTCATGGATCTGGGCCCTCCACTACACATAAACTATTAAGAGTAGGATATTATTGGCCAACTATTTTCAAAGATGTTCACTATCATGTTCACTCATATCACATGTGTTAGATAGTTGCCACAAAGGAGAAGAATGTTGTTGTCCATTGCAACTTGTGCTGGAGGTAAGGTCATTTGTGCAATGGGGCCTTGATTTCATTAGTCCGATAAGCCCTCCATCATTTGCGGGACACAGGTACATTCTTACTACTACTTATTACTGTACTAGATGGATAGAGGCAATTGTATGTAAGCAATGCACAACTGATGTAGTTACTAATTTTTTGGAAAGTTTTATTTTAAATCATTTTGGTTGTCCTTATGCATTGGTGAGTGATAATGGGCTTGCATTTGCCTCGTTAAAATTTTCTAGTTGGGCCTTTGAATATGGAATTGCTCTTAAATTCTCATCTAATTACTACCCCCAAGGCAATGGCCTTGTTGAATCCACGAACAAGAATTTGATCACGGTGATCAAGAAATTACTCGATAGAATCCTAAGGATTGGCATACCCAACTCTAATTTTCCCTTTGGGTAGACCGCACTTGCCATAAGGCTACCCTTAGCGATTCCCCATTCCATCTTGTTTATGGCCTAGAGCCCATATTTCCTATCCATTTGAAAATCCCCACTCTCCAATTCATCAATGATTTTTACGAGTGGGGGACCGTAGGGAGGCTTGATTGGCTGAGCTCTTGCATCTAGAAGAGGTATGAGACTGTTCAATAGGAAATTTTTCCAAACATTAGGGTGTGGTTAAGAGATGGTTCGACCGCCGAGCCAAATTCAAGGCCTTTAGAATTGCAGATCTAGTCATGTATTGGGACAAGGCCCATGAAAAAAGAGGGGGACACAAAAAATTCAACAAGCTTTGGCTTGGCCCCTTCCAAATAGCTGAGATTTTGGGAGATAATGCTTTCTGCCTAAAAACCTTAACCGGTGAAGATGTCCTGCTGCTAGTCAACAGGCAACACATTAAGCATTAATTTCAAGCTTGAGCTCCCACAAGCTATTTTCTGTAAATACTTGTATATAGGTTAGGGTAGGTTGTCTTTGGCTTGCTTGTGTTTTGCTCCATCGTTGTTTTCTATTTTGCTCGTTCCCAGCTATTTTGTTTTGAAAGGATGTCCTCCGTCCCTTTATGGTGGTCGTGCTAATTCAATGAATGGCTCGCTTTGTTGTTTGTCCTTAGTATTCTTTAGATAAACATTTTTTCCTGACTATTGGTCCCTGAAAGTCACCTAGGAATGATTTCCTTGTCTGAACTCTACCTTCGAACTTGACCCTTGGTTGGTTCTTTTCACACATCTCATATATCGCACAAAAGCATGGTAATTATTCCCAAGGACTCTACAATGGCTACTATGATACCTTAATAAGTGAAAAATCCAGAGTCCTCTCCAGTGACCACCGCGATTCCCAAACCCATGGTGGGCTTTAGTTTCTACATGGTTGGGCAAAAGGATAAGAATACAAGTTGAAAGAAATATCAAAAAAAATGAGAAGAAAGAAAATTCTAAAATCAAGCAACCGTATGGGTGTGCGAGTAACTCTATCGAGGCTATGGACATTTGGCTAGTAGTAGAGCAATATCCCTGGGATCACAATGACAACTCCACCAGGGCTATGGATTCCTAACTGGCAGTGAGGCAATGTCCAGGTTACTTTTGGTGTTGGACGATCTATGTAGCTTGCTTGGTTGGATTATTAGCCACTTGGTGTAGTCCTGAGGAAAGGAATGAATCCACGACACACACACCTCTGAGATGTCTTATACACTGACCCAACTAAGGTTCCTATTCTCCTAGTTCACTCTTGAAAGTCTACTCCTGGTCTGCAAAACCAAAGATTCTAGGTTTAGAATGAATGCTTATCCTTAGAATGCTCAGAAGTGTTTCCTAGTAGAGTCGTCATTTGTTGTGCCCTCAGCACACACGCCCCGTTTGGAACGGGGACCCTCTTTTCTTTTGCCTTACCGGGTCATTTTTGTCATTGCCCCATTTTGTGTGCCTCATTTTGGTGCCCCTGATGGTCAGCATACCCCAAAGTCCCATTTTAAATTGACCATGTTTTGACCATTTCACTTTGGCCAAGTCCTAGGAATTTCCAGGCTTTTCTTGGCAAGTTTTCCACTACTAACTATCTATCGGGCTCGAGGTTGGACCTGTGCTTTCTCATATTACTTAGCAAAATTTTTTGGTTCCTTCTCCATTTCGGGTCAGCATCTGCCAGTTTCCCATTCCTCCCTTCAGTTCCTATCGAGCTCGGGCCCAGACTTGGGGCAGTTTAGATGGCTTAATATTTTGGTCCCGATTATGCTCCACTCCTGAGTCTACCCTTGGTTCTGCCAAGGTTGCCTGCTGGGACCAAGACTAGACCTTCGTCCATTCAGGTTCATGAAATTTTTTTGGGTTCCCAGTTTCGTCCTGGCTTTGCCCCCAATGGTCTTCCATCCTAGTTCCATCTTGGCTCTACCCCTAATGGTCTTCCATCCCAGTTCCATCCTGGTTCTGCCCTCGTTGGTGGGATCGAGTCTGAGACTTCCAGCTGCCCAGTCTCTATGAAATCTTTTACAAGTTCCCTTCTTGCTGCCGGTATGGAGGGAAATCTTGAGCAGCCTTTTTGATTTGCCTTTCCTGAAATTGGACCTTGGTCCTCCTGCCACCGTCTGATTTCAAATTCACCAACTCTCAGTCGATCGTACAAGTATTAAATGAGGCCATTAATTGCAAAACAAGGTATAAGTATTGGGCCCCAACCTGTCATTTTAATTCATTAGGATTCCAAGGGAGATCGAAGCGTTTGCTGGAAGGGATCTTTGCACCCATTGTTGCTGCTCGCACCCCCAAGATCATCATTGGGCTTCCTGGTGGTGATCACGCATCATCTTTCGACCATGGGTTTTTGAGGTAGGTTTGTCATTCGTTGCACCAAGAAGTTTTCATGATTTTGCGTATTGAAATTACGAACAAGACGGGTTTAAAATGAATTCAATTGATAGACCACAATAAGTCTCACAAAAACCACCTTTTCAAATCCTGACAAACTTTCAAGTTGATCCCTTGTGTCTGATCCAAAACTCCCCGCTGCTATCATTGTTTTTCGCTTGGGGTGTTCACGCCTTCTGGGCTCGACCCTTCGGGTTTCCCATTTCGTACTTCCACCAGGAGTTCATCGTTCCAAGGCGGCGGAGGGCTCCCGCCTTCTCGAAACTCGGGCCTTGGCTCCTAGACTTTTGGCCTCTCAAAACTGCCCAAAATTTGAGGTCACTCTTTCTGTCCCGGGTCTGCCCCTACAGACTCCATTTTTGGGTCCACCCCCGACGAAGATTTTGTATGTGACAATCAGCCGATATGAACCTAGATCTCGCCCGTTGGGGTTCCCTTTGCCATTGACCATGGAGCAAGTGCCCAAACCACCATGCCTTTCTGAGCATCAGAGTCTGATTGGTCGATTGCCTCCTGAAACTTAATGAAGATTGATGTCATCTGAATGCTCCCTCGAGTCCGCTCCTCCGGGCTGATCCATCCGGGATTTCATGTCCGGATTTCCATTTCTAAAAGAACACATCCGAAGCGACCCCTCGACCCTCCGGGCCTAAACTGACGACTGGCCTTTTCCCTTATGGATCTCAGACCCTGGAGTTTCAACCCCGACACTCCGTCTCCTCGAGGTTGTTGGAGATGGAAAACAGCAGACAACTTTTCAAACCTGAACCTTCAGGACCCCCCACAAGTGGCCTAAATGACCTCAAATTTGAAAACTAATGCCAACCCACGTGCTCAAATTTGACCCTCTTCAACACGAGCCTTTCAAATCATCAAAATACAAAGATTGAAGAATCTACCCAGATTGCCCCAGCATATTCGCCTCTTTCAAGATAACATTCCTTCCAGGGAACTCTGCCCCTTGGGCTTGGATTGTCCAAAATCCCTTAAGAAAATGATTAAAAACACCTAAAAATAAAGGATTCAACTTTGTTAATCATGTGGTATCTGAATTGTATTTATCTAATGGGATTTTGGCTAATGTTAATGCCTTCTGCAAATGATCATACTCATTGTGTCCATGTCTGCAAGATATATGGAATCAGGAGCAGGAACCTCGGGAAGAACTATAGAGAAGGACAAAGGAAAGAAATCAGGTAAGGCTCCTTGGAAGGAGGATAAAGACCAAATGAAATTCTAGTTCTAGGGAGAACCTCTATGATCAAAGATTGTTACTGACTGGAAGGAAATCATAGACACCAATATTGGCCATGTCAATATTGATGAATTCAAACGAAGGGTTAGAATTCATCCAAAGATTGACAATGCTAGATTGATCAGGTAGAGTGGGATCACAAAGGCTGCGGGCTTCCCCTCATTTCTCATTGCCCCTAAGCTGGTCATGGTCTGCCGACAAGCCTACCAACCTGAGACAAGAACCATCATTGACAGAAAAGGGAATATCCTCACTAATATGTCAGCTCAGGGAATCATGAAAACATTGCACATTCCCACCTTTGATGAAATGGAGGTGACCACCATAAAGGAAGGAAAGGCAACTTGGGATGTGGACCCGATGGGTTGTAAAAGGTTAATAAACCAATTCTGGCTCAAGGAAAGAAGAGGCAGCACTGCGAAGTTTCCCCAAGAACTCTTTGGCAGTGATTTCCATGAAGACTACCATGACTTAGTGAGCTTGCTGAGCTGGGTAATGGGCCTCCCTTCGGCTGCATTCTTCCATGAATGGATGGTATACTTTGTTGAATAGATAATCCGTGGCCACCATGATGTCACCACAAAGGCCACGTTCTACTAAGGAGGCATCATCAACAATTGCTTTCATGAACAGTTTATGAACATAAAGAAGAGCTCAAAGTTTTACATGACCTCCTATCTGGTCTACTCTCTGGCAGAACAAATGTAGTACAACGGGTTATTCATGGCACTCAATGAGGAGTCGAGAAAGATTGAAAGTCTATGACCGATATCCCCAGCTCCAATACAAAAAATTTAAGAAAGAGTACTACAAGGTGAATGATGCCTTTGTTGGTTACATCATCCTATTACTTGTTGGGGATTTTGATAGGAGGGTCTCTCACAGTGCACGACGCATGCCTAAAATAGTATTCCTTCCTGTTTATTCAATTCCCAAAATTCACCTACATTCATGCCCAAGGTTTCACTGAAAGGCCAAACAAGCTGCCCTGGTACCCCAATGACTGGATTATACTGCTAGAACTCTCCCGATAGCTGCAACATGTGCACACTATCCTTAGCAGCAAGCACCTAGCAGGGATCTCTTATCCCCTAACTTTCAGTCAAGGCATGTATAAATTGAAAACTTTCCAGTGTGTTGGGAACTCAGACAAGGAACTGGCAAAATATCACTTCCAACTAAATACTGCTCACCCATGGGTCGACCCGTATGGGCACATGAGCAAAGTGCTAGGACCGGAGTATGCCCACTTTCATCATGTTGAGGATTTCTAGGAAAATTGTTAGGATGACAAAGAGGTGCGTACCAGACACTACATGAGGATTACTACATACTTCGTAAGAAAAGTGCAACTATTCCCTATACCAGATTAGATTGAGGAAGATGAAGGCACCATCATGGATCCTGGATATAATGCAGTCTCCAACTTACCACTGCCTGCAATTGATTGGGATGAGTAGGAGGTCGATGACCTCAACATCGTAACCAAACCCATCATGGTTTGAACTGAAGAATGGATTAAAAGGAAAGTCGCCCAGCTAAAGCAACAAGGAATAGTCCTAAAATATGAAGGACTCAAAAGTGAGCACAGTGCCACCGAGGATGTCCCCACTACTATTTCAATGGGTGAGACATCCAAGTATCCTTTGGTCACCAGATTAAAGAAGAGGAAAGAAGCGGAAATGGAGCAGCCTCTAGATCCCAAGGTATACACGAGAAAAGAGTTAGGAGGCTCACCTTCCAAAAGGCCTAGGAAAACAAGGGGCACCATGGAGCAGCCCGTAATCTAAGAGGGTGAGGAACAAAGGATGGATTAGCTGAGGTCTCTTTCGGCTTCCCCTGTCTCGACTACCCCATTGTCTGTCTCCCTAGCCATTGTTGCCATGTCCCCGCCGATAGTGGATATATTAGTTCATCTTGCTCCTTTTCCTCTGGTTGGCTCCGTAATAGTGATCGAATCTTCCTCCGCCTCAACTACTCCTCTTTTGTCTGCCACCATGTCACCTACAGTATCACTCCCATTATCTCTGATAACAACACCAAGATGGGATGTCCAATGAAATAACAATGGAATTCATGAGTTTCACCACTCGTGCCTTTGCCCAGTTGGACTTGTTTAGGGACCAGGGAGTAAAATATAATGAGGTCTGGAAGAAGCTTGAAGATAATTCAAAAGAATGGAGTTACCAAATGTTGTGGTCTTAGACTATTGAGGTGGACAAGCTCTAGCTAGTGATTCTAAAATTAATGGAATATGCAGCTTTGAAGAAGCAAGGGGGCAGCCCTATTTTCAATGAAGAGCTCCTAAAGGAATAGCTACAGGAAAAGAGCAGTCAGCAAAAGAAAAAATGCTACAGTACTGTTACTAGATGACAAAATAGGGATGTGGACAAAATTGTATTTTAAATTGTAATATATTGGGGGGTAGGTGGAACCCTTGTTTAAAGTGAATCTTGGACACACAATGAGATTGAATCTTGGCCATTCATTCCACTTTTTGGGCACTATAAATAGGGGGTCTCCTCTCTTTTTCAAAGGGATTTGAATTGTTGTAAAGGCATGCTACTAAAATTTATAATGAAAATATATTGTCTTGGTGTATTTTCTAATTTCTCTACATGTTTCATGATTCAATCTCCATTGTTAGATGTTCTAGTTAGATTCCCATTGCTGCTTTAGTTAGTTGTATTATTGCTCTGATAGATTTTAGTCATGTTGTCCTGTGATTATGGAAATTTCTGCTGTGTTAATGCCTTCCAACCCATACTTTTTGTTTTTTTTGGCTGGTAAATGGCCTTGCAAAGTTAGCCTGGGCTGAAGTTTAAAGTTGCTCTTTAAATCTTTATCTTTATTCATGCATGTAAATGGTGGATAAATGGTAAAAAATTTGCAAACCTTTGAAGATAGCACAAATTTCGTGATACTGTAGATTTCTTGGTTAAGTGGAATCCTATTTGAAGGGATTTGTCCATAGGAAAACCTCCATGATCATCGTTCATAGTTAGTTGCAGATCTAGGAACCTTCCCTCTTCCCTACTCTTTTCCTTTTTCTAGAAATAGCTCATGTTAAGGTTCATTGCACATTGTAAAGCTAAACTTGAAGAAAACATTGAAGTTTCAGATTGTTGTTTGAACCTACAGTAAAGTGCATTTCAACTCCCATCTTAAAAACTTCAGATTTTAAGATCCACTTTGCATCCAACTACGTAAGTCTGCCTTGTCATTACCAGCAAAATCACATCAAAATCAACTAAGGAATTCCATGCAATTCATGACCTGACACCCGAAAGACCTTGGGGAGATTTCCAGCAACTTGTAGTTGGAGATTTCCTTTCAAGAGAGGTAGTGCACATATGCATTACTTGTGTTGAGAAAGTGTGTAAAAACACCCATCAACAACGTTAACCATTATTAATCAGTCTTCTTCAAAGACTCGCCCATATCCAGTGGCAGTATCTCCTTTAATAGTTTTGGCTTCTTCTACGGATGCAATCCCTTCTTTTTCGCAAATCTCCTCTCTGGAAACTTCTTTTATATTTTCTATTGTTTCCTCTAATTCCATTAGCTCAACACAAATTTGAAGTGCTTTCCACCCATGCTCAGCTCCTTCCCGCCACTGGTCTTTAGTGCGACCCTCTGGCCATCTAATAAAGAGGTGATTTAAATCCGCAAGCTCCAAGTCTCCACCATCCATTCCTTCTATTTTTGCCAACCCTACTCCTGGTATCACCCGTTGTAGAATGCTTTCCATGTCCACTACAAAATATTTATGCACTAGATTTTTCATTACTCTCCTCACCTCATTCATCGGTTCTCCTAAGTCTAAACCCCAAGCCATGACTAACGAATAGATATCCACATTTATTCTAAATCTATGTGTCAATTTTTCAAATCCATACCCCAACATTATTTGAACTACTTGCACCACCTGCTCTTCCTTGTAGAGAAATATACCTCGTAGTCTCTACATAGATGCTTTACCCACAAAGGGGTCCAGCTTCCTCCATGATGTCATGGTGAAATTGGACTCCATTGTTTTTCTATTTCATTGGATTTCAACCTATCACTCGCCGCTGAAAGGATACAATCCTATTATCCTTACACTCGAACTCAAAGAAGCATCGAGGGTGATAGGTGAATGTCATTATAACACATCATTTCACTAGCCTTCTCCATAAATGCACCGTGCTTGTCACCTTTCCTATCTTAATTCACCAAAGTTGAGGTTTTGGTACTTTTCCTAACCTTACTACCTTAGTAACTTAGTTGCAAGTCTTTCTTGGTCATCTTTGTAGTCAATGGATCAGAAGTTTCAAAAAATTTAAAAATCACACTTTGGTTCTAAGGTTCCAAATTTTAGCAACCACGCGACATTATGGACCAAGACTATTCGACAAATTTTTGATGGATGGTTGTAGTTGCATTCAAGAAGTATATTTCTCAAGCACTAAATTTGTAAATGGAAACCTCCAGAATAACACTAGAACCATTAGATGTGGACACGTGGCTAGATCAAGGTTCATCATTGTGGTAATGAATCCGACGGGTTGGATTTTGGTGATGAGCTATAAAAGAACTTAAGTGACAAAAATATGCATGTGCATTAAGCTTGTTTTAAAAGAGGGACTGCCTAGGAAGAACGTAGGACCAATTCTTAAAACTTAAGAATGTTTTACACAAAGGATGTTGCAAATCAATTTAACCACGACAATTCGATGAATTTTTTATGGACGGTTGTAGGTGCATTCTGCAAGTAAATCTTTGAAGCAGTAGAATTGCAAATTAAAACCTCTGGAATAACACTAGAACCGTTAGATGTGAACACGTGGTGAGATCAAGGCTTGTTTCTCTCTTTTCAATGACTAAGCATATTACATTTCATTTAATTGAAATTCTTAATCTTTTTGAAGAACGTGTGGTAGTTGTACTACTCACAATGATTAATTCCATATGAACATCCAAAGTGATTGACTGGACAACTCATGAGTCATAGCTTTAATGAAACAAGATTTGTAATGATTTCAAATTTTCATAATTCATATCATGAGTGACACTGGAGTTTGGTGATTTTGATAGCTTGTCACTTGTTAGCTTGAGGTACAGTTTACGTGTAGCCAAACGTCAATCAAATTAAACATTTTAATTGTACATGTAAGGCTTAAGTTTTAATTGTACATGTAAGGCTTGAGGTACAGTTTGCATGTAGCTAGATGTCAATCAAACTAAACATTTTAATTGTACATGTAAGGCTTAAGTTATTGTTACACAAATCGATTAAGTTGGTTTTTTGGTTTGCACAAATCGCCATTATGAATCATGATTATACGGTATATGTAACCTCACAGTGCACACATGACAGGTATGAGGTGTACATAGGAACTAGGCTGGTAGTGGCACTATTGGCGGCACTGTTGGCCTAGATATAACTAAATAAGGATAGTGACTAGTGAGCACAACTAAAATCATTCATTGAAGGCTAAAGGCCTTACTATTAAGTGCAATTTTTGAATTGTCGTAAGGGTTTTCATTTTGTAGGGTTAATAAGGATTCAAGAAGAAGATCATGTGGCATTATTGGGGATACTCTAAATTCTCCTACCTGTAGTTATGTAGTCATTGAGTCAACGACCAATTTTGTTCAGGATTCAAGTTCAGAATGGGTGGAATTAGAAAGAAGTTGATTTGATTCACCTGACTTCTCAGTTAGGTTTTGAACCAGGAGAGGTGCTCTGATGGGCATAACCACTATTCCCAGTGCAGAGAAGCTGTATGTAAAAGATGGGAGCAATTTTACAACCCCTCATCTTCTGCATGACTTTGATTTTCAAAGGGGAGAAGCACATTTTGTATCTTCACAGCTCCCATTTCCCCAGTTTGATTGGCTCCCTTTTCTCTATGCATTTATTTTCAGAGCCGATGGTTGACCCGGAAAGTCCCATTATTTTCAAACAAACATATATTACATTTACGTTTTCACCAGCGGTCCAACAGAAGCTTGGTGCTTGCACTTGTAACATTTGTATTTGTACTATGTAATAATGTGACATTGTCATTCAGTTGCAATAAAATAAATGGTTGTGCTATTAAAAATCAATTGATGAAATCAAAGCAATTGTGCTATTAAAAAGAATAGAAAAGCAAATGATGAATATATTCATATCATTTTTTTCTTCCTTTAAGTAATTATCTATTTATGAAATAATTGCATGCAGATTTAAAACTTAAAAGTAAAACATAAAGCAATATAAATACTAAAGTTAAGTACTCAAATTGATTAAGTTGGTTTTTTGGTTTGCACGAATCTTGATTATCACTATAGTAACCCAACCTCACACGTGACACATGTGAGGTGTACATAGGGACTAGGCTAGTAGTGGCACTATTGGCAGCACTGTTGGCCCATAAATAAGGATAGTGAGCACAACTGAAATAATTCATTGAAGGCTAAAGGCTATACTATTTACTCTCGAGTGCAATGTTTGAATTGTCATAAGGGTTTTCATTTTGTAGGGTTAATAAGGATTCAGGAAGAAGATGATCTGGTATTATTGGGGATACTCTAAATTCTCCATGCAGTATGTAGTTACAGAGTAAAAGACCAATTTCCTTCAAGTTCAGAATGGGAGGAATCGGTAAGAATTTGATTTGGTTGACCAGACTTCTCAGACAGGTTTTGAGTCAGGATGGGGAGCTCTGATGGAGATAAGTGCTCTCCAAGTATGTGGAAGCAACAAGTAGAAGATGGGAGTAGTTTTACAACCCCTCATCTTCTGCATGAATCTAATTTTCAAAGGGGATAAGTACTTTTTGTATCTTTAACAACTCCAACTTCCCTCGTTTGATTTGCCCCCCTTTCCCCATGCATATTTTTCAGAAACCATGATTGGCGGTGGCCCCCCTCCATGCATTTATTTTTAGATGACAGAGAGTTAGGACTCAGAGACCATGGAAAAAGCTTGGGGCTTGCACTTATATTTGTATTTGTACTATGTAATAATGTGAAATTCACAATTGTTATTCAGTTGTAATAAAAATAAATGGTTGTGCTATTAATGTGATGCTATTAATTTGACATTGTAATTCATTTTATAAAGGTGTTGATGTGAATTCTAGTGCATTAAAGGTTGAAAAAAACTTGAAAACACATGTTTACTATTTATAATATATATCATAAATTACTCAACTGTTCGATGAACATTTGATGTATGGTTGTAGTTGCATTCCATAATGAAATGCACAAAGCACTAGGGTTGCAAACCTAAATGTCCGGAATCACCCTATAACCATTAGATTTACAAAGATCAATAGTTTAGATTCTTTAGAATTTGTTGTCAATACAAGATTGAAAAAAGCGCTTTGAGTTTATACTGCTAAGTGATTTTATTTTTAAGTGAGAGGGTCAGCACACGGGGAGATTTCAGTCTTTAGTTTGCTCATTGCAGTGCATCATGACACCACCTTGTTCTGGGTTCCACAGTTCCACTTCCGACAAAGGCATTCCAAAAACCCAATTTCCACAACTGTCGACATTAATCTTTCCAAGAATCAAAAGTCGAGTAAGTGAAAGAATTCTTGTGGCTACATTTCATCATTTGACATTTCTTAAAATCTTATTTTGTCAAACTTTGAAGTTTGGGTTTAGGGCTAAGAGACTTAAGAATTAAGAAAAATTAAGGACAAATAGGGAATTCACAGTTTCACATTGTATAAGCATGTCTACCAGCAGTACCACTAGAACAATGTTAGATAAAAAAATACATTATGCAAAATTTCTTAAAACCCTAGGTTTCATTAATGAATACCATGATATTTATGATCCTAAAACCTATGGTAGGCGTACCTCAAAACTTATATTTTCATCTGAGAATAAGGCCTCAAAGCAAATGCAATTTAATAGTATCAGTGCACCGTGGGTAACTGGATTATGGCGCATGCATGATGTTACATGAGGTTTTCCTTTGCCCTGAATTTATCATGGTATGTGCCCAAAATCATGATGATAAAAAAAGAGAAATTGTTAATAAAGTTAGCAAAGAAGAATTGTTATCCATTAATGCAGAAGAACTTGGAAAAGTGTTGGGGTTTACATTTACAACCGAAGGCGAAGAATTTGGAAATGTCCACATTGACCTAGAAAAGCTTGCTAGTGATTATGAAGCAATGGATGAAATGGAGAAAAAATCTTTCTTAAACAAAATAGTTCAGGATAGAAACAAATTGAAAGGTGATCATAAGCCTCCTTATGATTTGGAAATTTTTAAACCATGGGTTTAGGATACTATTTCCATACTAGCATTTTTCCTCGAACTAGATAGCAATTTGGAAGTGGGTGCATGCCTCCTTGAAATGGTGTATAATATCCATTATGGTGTTCAACATGTCAAATATAAATTTATTGAGCACATTGTAGAATCCATGCATAAACAAATTTTAATGATTAAAGGAGGTTTCACCAAGACATTTAGGTTCACAACCTACTTGTGCTATCTTTTCCTATTGAAATTCAGAGGAATGTTTCAGACCAACAAGCTTCAGATTCGACCCTATAGTAATCCTGAGGAAAAGAAAATGGCTCCAGTATATGAATGGAACATTGTTATAAGGATGCATGATTCTCGAAGGAACTACAGTCATTTTGTAGACTACTTTTTGGCTCCATTGCATCAAGATATTAAAAATACTCCAATGCCTAGATTGCCTATGTCATGTAGAAAGTGCATTCAACTAGGAAAAGAAATACAATTAGTTGATTGGTACTTAATGGAAGAATATAATGTGCTAAGATTTTATGCATCAGGAGTACAACCATACAAACTTCCAATACATGTGACAAAAAGGGTTTTTGCTTTGGAATATGTAAGGCAAATGCAAAGTACTGATGAACTACACTTTACCAGTCAGCAAAAGAAGACCTTATTGCTTCTTTACCTTTTTCATGTGGAGGGATCACATTTGAGAGAAAAGCATTTAGTGTGGCACATAATCTTTTGAATTTTTTTTATTTTGATGCTATCTATCACTAGTAGTATGATCCAGGTGACACCATTAATTCGATGATTATGCTCAATAAGAATGTTGCAAGTAGAATTCAACATGAAAGTAAACCCTTGCTCAAAAACTTGAGAAACAAGGATTCTTGGGATAAGGTCAAAATTGCAATGGAGAAAAGTGTTGTTGAGAATGGTATTTCTTTTGAGCAATTGTTAGTAGAAATTATGGCAATGCATTGAAAGACAATCAGGAGGTACAACATTTTTTTATCAAAAAGTGCTAAACCATGTAGTAGAGTAAAAATGCCAGGTTCTCTAGAGAAGGAAGTTATAGAAAAAAATTGGTCACAATCAAAAATTACTGCCTTTTGGTCTATGAGGAAGGAGCTAGGTGAACCAAGAGCTCTTGTAGAGTATGGAGATAATAAAGAAGATAGTGAGTTTAGAAAATTGTGGAATATAGAGCATCCAGATGAATAAGAAGATAAAGAAAGTGATCATGAATCTAATGATGATAGGGAAGAAGGAAGCCATACCAATTTCAAACTTGGTTTAAGTGACGCCACAAAAGAAGCATATACTACTGGAGAAACTAGAACTGAAAAAATGGGTTATGAAGGTGGTCCTTTGGGATCCCAAAGACAAGGCCCTTGGATAGTAATAGATGTAGAGCATGGAAAAGAAAGTGATTTTTTTGGACTTGGGACTGGAGGTGAAAAAATAGACCTAGGGCATACAAAAAAAATTGTTAGAGCTTCAAATACTCATCCTCATGGTCAGACACAATCACAACTAGTACATGCCCATGGTGGAGAGCTTAGTGCAATTGGAACTACCTTTGGTGGTGATGGTATGGGTAGTAGTACTAGTAGTGGTCAACATGTGCTACAACAACAAACTACACACAAGAGGACAACAATACAATATACCACAAAAACACCAAGTGATCAAGGCATACAAAAGAGGCAAATGATTTTGACAAGTCCAAGTCACACTACCAGTGGATCCACCACAAAGGAGTTATTTCCAGGAAACCCCCAGTGCCAGTTACTCTGGATACAACATCATTAGCAACTAAAAGTACTACTACTCCTATTCCTTCGCCATTCAAGCATTCCATTGTTCCTGTGTCCCTAGGTTTTGATTACATTGAAGAGTTTAAAAAGAAATCAGACATGAATAAAAAAGAAAAGAAGCAACTAATGGAGAGTGCTTCTGTTGTAACTTTAGAGCCTACCACAACCATGGTATTACCCACATTTGACACAAATAAAGAAATCATGGAGTACACATTTCTTGTTCCCACAATTCAAGACAAACCAACAAATTAGATGGCTCAATTTGAATTCCAGGTGAACAATATTCAATTGGATTTTTTTGGACTCAGAAACACTAAGAAAATTAATGTATCAAAGAAGAACAATGAATTGGTGTACACATCATTGCTAAAGTAAGATAGAGAGAAAAAAAGGTTGTAGAGTCAAATTAAAAAGTTACAAGAAGACCTAGTAAATGAGAAAGCAAAGAGGAAAGCAGCAGATAACAAGAGCAATGAATTAGAAAAAAGAATTAAAAAAACTTCCTTTGCATCAACAAGCAAAGAGGATAAGTAGAATGAGACTGCAGTGAATGAACTGAAGAAAAGGATGGATCAGAGCAACAAGAAATATGATGAGGAAAAATCCACTTCAGAAAAACTAAGAGTAAGCATTACGAATTGAAATGCACAGTGGGAACAAAAATTGGAGAAGGAGAGAAAAAGAAATGAAAGATTGGTGGTAGAGGTGATGGAAGCAAAAAATGAAATTGAGACTTGTCAAAATAAGTTATCTGCATTTTGTAGAGAGACAACAAGCCATATGAAACAAAATATTTGGGATAAAATAATGCAGAGGATTGATCATTTGTGTGACACATTTCAATTGATTGATGCTATCAGACAACATCATAAGAAGCTCAACAAATATTTAGTGGACAACAAAAATGTGTTGGAATTAGAGAAATTTGCAAAAGAAACTCAACAAATAGTCTACAAAGTCAGTGACAATTTTTTGAAATCAAAAGGGATTTCTAATCGGCTTGCTACATCAATGACGTTGTCATCCATCATTGAAAAGTGTTTGAGAATGCATGAAACAAAGGAATATTTGAATTTGGTTGCAGACAAGATGAAGAAGGTGGATGAAAAGGTAAGGAACTTCACAGAACTTGGTTTGCTAGAGGATTTTGAGATAAATGAGTAATTCATTGGAAAGAATGATATCATAAAGAAGATGGAAGATGCAATGAAGATTGATTTGGGCCAGTTTCCTCATAACCCAGATGTGGTGAACTACTTGGATTCCATCAAACCATTGCTAACTTTGAATGTAAAATTGACTGAAGAATGCAAGACATGTTCCAATTTGAATCATGAATTGTTACCAAATATTCAAGTCAAACAACATCAGTTAGAACAAATGACAATTCCACCACCTCAATAGTGGAAGTTGCTAGAAAAGGTGGAGTGATTTGATTTTTGATAATATGGGTTTCCAAGTTCCAACTCAGCTATGTGCAAAGTTGTCTTTGTTCCAACTTAGACTTCAGTAATGTGTCAATGTTAAATAATAAATTATATGTATTATTTATTTTTTCATTTGAAGAAAAAGTCTGATAGTGGTTTCAACTACTAGATACACTTCAAATGATTGTTGATGTTCATTGTTGTATATGCTACTAATACTATTGCTAATATGTTATTAAGCATTGAGTTGAGTGATGAATCATTTAGTACATGTTCAAGTTTTACTTTTAACACAATTAAAATATGAACTATAAGGTGACTTTAATTCCAGGCATCCATAATCTTAGTTAAATTGCATTACAATTCACAAATCGATACTCAATCTCCATGACTAGTACTACTTATCAGATCCATTAAACATTTATATTAATTCATGCTTTAATCAAGGTACTTTAACTAGTTCATTAAACTAGATCCAGAATTAAAACATACATCAATGCATAATGACAAAGAAGATTAATGACATGTTGTGGTTACTATCACTCAAAGTCATGGTTTTGGTGCTTTTCCTAACCTTAGTCACTAGTCCTCAGAGATTTATAATTTATAACCTTATCAGTCACTAGTCATCAGAGTTTTATAATTTATGACCTTGTCGCGGAGTTCTGAATTTTCATAACTTCCCAATTCCCCGAGTTCGTTCACTTTGTTGAGTTGCAAACTTGCAAGTCTTTCTAGTTTCTTGGTCATCTTTGTAGTTGGTGGGTTTGAAGTTTCAAAAACTTCAAAACTTCAAACTTTGGTTCTAAGTTTCCTAGCTTCAGCGATCACGTGACATTAAGGACTTATGTATGGACTAAACTAGAGTTGTCTTTTGAGGAATTTCCAAAAGTATTCATGTTTCAAGGCTATCTTTTTGAGGAATGAAATTGAATGTCGCATTCAATGCACATCCTATCAATAATAATGATATAAGTGCGTGGCAAAGTTTTACTCAGACATCTAGCCTACATTCTCATTCTTTGGCAAGGCCAGTACTTCTCAAGTGCAAACATTCTTTTTACTCAAACATTTAGCCTGCATTCTCGTTCTTTGCCAAGGCCAGTACTTCTGAGGTGCAAACATTTTTTCTCCGTGAATTTGCATTTTGCGTTCATGCAGAGTGAACGTATGGTCGACGTAAGGGATATGAAGCTCAACCTTTTAAGTTAGAAGAATTTTCGGTGTGCCTGGAGAGGGATGACAAGTCTGAGTTGGATATAAAAATCTTAGAAAGTGGGCTAGCTCAGGCTGGAGGGTTTCCAGAAGCTGTGTTTAGTGTGGACCTGATAAAGGCATGTGCGAGAAGGTACATTTCGCAGACACGAGAAATTAAAGCTGCAAGTGGGACTGTAATTGCAAAGATTTCTCCTGAATTTGTTTCCCGAGCGTTGGGGTTTCCAGAAAGGGAACCTCTAGAAGACATGTTTGTCGTAGTGGCAGGTGAATTTTTCACAGCGAACAAAGACTGGTGTAAGAACTCCATAGCCAAAACCTAGCTGAAGACTGAAAGGAAAGGTAAGTTACAATTGCCAAATAAACTCAGAAGATTGCATTTTAAAGGAGAAATTGTAGATGCTCTTGCTTTATTGCACTGCATTGTCGGGAATGCACAAGTTGAGTTATTTGAGGATTGGATGTCCCAGTTTATCTTGACAGTTTGTGATGAGAACATTTTCATTGACTGGGCTGAAGTTCTTTGCTTCCATTTGAATGAGCAATTAATTTTTTGTGTTCTTTCCTGACCTACATTGTAGGTAGTTAGAGGTCCTTTTGGCCAGGGTTGGAGCCACGAGGAACCCCAAATTTTGATATGCTTGTGTATAAATGCTTTCCTTAGTTCACTAATTTTTTTGGAAAGGATGATTTTTGTCGTGTTAATGATGTATTTTTAATGGAGGCCATGAAGAAGCTGGATGGAAATCCAAAAATGTGCCTTTCCCCTGAATCCATTTCTCTTGTATAAAAATATGGGATTTTTTATATCCAATTTGATAATTTTTCCTATCTGAGAATAGGGGGTTTTGAGAAAGCCCCATTGAAATTACCTCGGTATCCTAAAGATTTAATGATATTTTTAGAAGTTTTTCAACAAATGGCAATGGTTAATATTAAGTATACGAACATGGGGAAATGAGGGTATGCCTTCCCATTGGAGACCCCTTATTTTTTGTGGAAAACAAACTAGATGGCTAGGGGAGTTGAAGGACTTCTCAAGGAATATAACCTCTAGAATTTGTCTATGAGAGCTAATTTTGACATTAAGGGTTTTGTGAAGAAAAATCTCTATGGAGGGAGCTCATATTGGCATCACCCATATATCAAATATTTATGGGAAGATTGTGTCAATGAGAATGAAGTTTTGAGAAGAGATTATAAGAGGCTAATGCTAAAACAGATACAGGCTTTCGGTGTTCAATTTGACATTCCTGAAAATGTAGCTGAGGATTCAAAAATCTTAGATCTTGGATATGAAAAATTACCTAATAAATCCCTCCCTAGGGTTGATTGGAACCAAAGTGAAATTTCAAATATGAGGGTGTGTGTTGCCCTAGTGCTTAAAAGAACCCAGGACTGGTTGGATGGGAAATGGCGGCAAGTTTCTGGTCCTATTCAAGAGCCGAAGTCATCACAGAAGAATGAACAGGGGTCTACGCAAGCATCTGGTGCAAGTGTATCATCGGGGAAACCCTTTGTTAGGTTGTCTAGTGAAAATTCTCAATTAGAAGGTGATGGTGATAGGCCACAAGAAACAATCAAGTTGAAGAGAATTTGTGAACAAGACAGTGGGCTTTCTCCTACCCCTAAGAAGAATACCAATCAAGAAAAACTTGTGGTTGCAGATTCTGAAGCTATCTTTAAACAAATTGTTGAAGGTAATATCTTTCCTCCTATGTCTAAAGACTTTGAAATGCCCTCTTCTCTGCCTGATAATCCACCTTTCACTGCTAAAGAAACTATTACTGGAAAATAATATTTTGGTTTGGTAGTAGCCTCCCCAGGATGGCTAAAAAAAGTAGTGGAGAAGAAGAGAAATTATAATCCTACAATGACAATTGGAGTGGATACAGTTGCAAATTTACTTCAAAGCTCTTCAAAACCTAATAAAGCCAAGAGGATGTCAAGGATGGTGACTATTGCTACTTCTGGAAATCAAATGTTAGAAATTGTTGACCCTGTCAAGGATTTAAATGAAGATGAAATAACAACGATGGAATACAAAGTCACAAATGTTGATATGGGGCCTCCAACACTGGAAGTTGATATGTACCATGCCAATTATTAAGTCATTACCTTGATTAAAAGAGTGAAAGAATAGAGAAAAGAAAATATAGAACGGCAATCTCAAGTCCTTGCATTGAGTAACTTTATTTCTTCCATGGCCACTCCTCCTACATCTAATGAAGCCTCAAGTTCTCAACCTCAGGTAGAAGGCATCAATGTGCTCACCATAGAGAAAATTAAAAAGAATTTGAGCTATTCTAGAGCTGCTTGTGAGGGGATCAAAATAATATCTCAAGAGGCTATCTTCTTTCTGAATAAATCTTTACAGTTTTACACTCGAGTTCTTGACAAGAGGAAGGAGTTAGTAGGAGAACTTCAGGATGTCTGAAAAGATCAAACTAGTCTCTATGTGCTCTCTCGGGAAATGAAAGAATTGAACTCTATGGATTCAAAGATATTAATTGGTGAGAAAATTTTGAATAATCCTAAGGAGCTAGACCCTTCCTAGTCCGATTCATTGGAATGGAAATTGAATATATATGATAATCTAGTGAATGAAATTAAGAACACACTTGAAAAATATTATGAAATGTTGGAGGAAATTAAAAAATATTTTCATATTCTGGGAGCAGAAATTACTGATGAGTTTGATGAAAGGATTCTAGATATAAGAGAGATCTCTCTGAAGTTTAGAGAGAAATTCAATAAAGAAATATCTGATCTTGCTACACTAACATGGGAGTCCTTCTCGAAACTCAATGCAATGGAGCTCCACCTGAAGGCTTATAATTCTGGAGAAGAGAGAAGATCTCAGATGTTGTTTGATTATGAAAAGGCTTTGGGAAAATAGAGAACTAGGTTACAAATTACTACAATTCCAGGGAGCAAAAACATCACTGCAATTGTCACCAATTACCGAGAATACAGTCAAAGATTAAAGGCACAGGGGGCATTACTGAAGGAGAAGGAGGCGAAAAATATTGAAAGTGAAGGAGTTGGTGTTGTTTAGTTTTTAGTTTTTTATTCTATTTTCTTTAATTTGGCTCTCTTGACACTTCAAAGACTTTTTATTTTAATTTCTAAAACGGTTGTCTTCAAGGAACCGTTATCAAGAAAAAAAAAACTCTTCTATTTTTATTGCTTTTCTATTATTTTAATATAGAAAGACAATGATGAAGTTCATGCATGTGCAATCTTTGAGTTATGGTGTGTACTGTGTGGATTTATTGTGCTTTTGCTGAGTAGTTTTCTAGTGGATTGTCTATTATTGGAATGATAAATTTTTGGTTAGTTTCATTATTGTGGAATGTTTATCTGTGAATAAAGATTTTATGGTGATGGATGCGTAAGGAGTTATCTGAATAATTTAGGTGATTTGATAGTTTAAGCTTTTATTGTTTAAGTTGTGTGGATGTCTTTATAAGTTATTTATGTTGAACTATTAGCTTTTGTTAGCTTATAAGTTGTGGATGTTGAACTGTTAACTTTTGTTCAAGGAATGGATTAATATTCTTTGAGTTATTTATCAAAGATTTTGTGAATGGAAATGCAATAGGAATTTATGAGTTGAGTGATAAGTGTTGTTCTTTAAAAGTGATGTAGAAACACATATCAAATTCAATACCATGGAATACAATATAAAATATAAAATATCACAATTTCATGGAATACAATATAAAATATCATCAATTAAAGTTTGGAATATGATTCATGAAGTGCAATATAAAATAAAATCTCATGAAGTGCAATGATTCACAATTTCAATTTTCATTCAATACAATATAAAATATCATCAACTACAATTTGGAACAATGGAAACTGATTCATGAATCTTGCAGTGTAGTATAAATACCTAAAAGCTGCTAATTCTCTTCCATTTCCCAAATGGAGTCAGGGTCCTGAAACTGACGTTCAACATTAGATAGAGTAAAAGAGTCATCTTGAAGCTCTTGATTCTGAGTCTGCTCTTCACCTTCTTCAGCCCGTGTCTCAAATTCAACATTCACTATGTCATTTTTGTCAATGTCATATGTCCCAATCTCACTGCCCATGGCAGTGCCACTAGTACCAGCCTTTGGAATTGGAGTGTTGCACAGACTGGTCCCTCTTCTTTCACATGTGGACCTTCAAATTGCGAGTGCCCTATCAAAAGGAATTTTTTTGATATTATATGCAATTACTTTCATCCTCAAGAAATTTTACAAATTCTTGCCTAGTTTGTTTCTTAACTTTGATTTCAAAAACCCTAATGTACTGAAAATTCTCTCATCCTCCACCGACCCCAATATCATTATTTGACATAAATCAACAAATTTGAAATATTATGATATCTTATCACACAATATTTCACTTTGACCTAAGCTTTTCCAAACCCTTTTTATTGATCCCGGTTCAAAGGCCTTGTCCTTGCGCATGAATTTATATTGGTCCTTAATAGCTACTGCAAAATCCTTACATTGCTTTCTTAACCTATCTTCATTTAAATTTCCTTTTATTTTATGCTCATTATTTGTTACAGTTTTCAAAAAAAAATCGATCAAGATTTTACTTGAGCATGAAAAAATCTTGGGTTATCTCAGTTTTCCCAAAATTGAGCATACAAAATACTCATGGCTTCAAGTATTTCATCTCAAGGGAATCTTTCACGAATCTTTGAGGAAAGAGATTTTGCAATTTCCTTCAAATTATCACCAACAGATTTAACAATGTCTTTAAAATCTTACTCGTTAACAGGTACTTCTCTGCTAGAGCACTTGGTAGTCTTACATCGGTACATTTGTATCTCATATCCACATACACAGATACATAAGTACCCGCTTCCATTAAACTATAAATAATTATCAAGATCATTCAAATCAATAATTTTTCACCATAAGTTATAATCTACGCCATCTTGTGTTAAATCTAGATATAGATGATCGAGCGCCAAGCATATATGTTTACTCAAATTGACATATTCATTAATATACATAGCTCTGTCTTGGGATTTCTTCACAAGACTGTTCATTTCATCCAGCATGGGGAGAAGACTAGCTAAATTCAAGAGTTTCTCTATATCACTTAACCTATGTAAGAGGTCAGGAGCTTTGTCTACCATGCTACGGTTTTCGTACATCACTCCAATTAAGGATTGATATTCTGAAGGAACTCGTTGTGCTGGTCCATGCAAGGAGATCCATCTGGTATCAACATCCTTGAGAAGCTTATTTCCTGGTGTTAATCCCTCAACAAATTCTAAAATTCTATGAAACGTTTGGGACTTCAACAAACGTATGTGTGAATCTTGTGGACTAGATTTTCAACTTTTGATACTATAGGAAACTTGCTTACAATTTTGAATGCCAAATTTATTCTTTGGGCCATGCAGTGAATGCCAAGCATCTATGGTGGACAAGTAGTTTGTAACTTTGTGCAAACACCGGTCCTTTGACCTTGCATCATTGCAGCTCCATCAGCTCCTACACACACTAACTTTTTTGCAATTGTCAACTCATCCATACCTACAATTTCATTCAAATATTTATTGACTAGTTCAAATATATTATGTGATTTTGAACTATCCTTCATTTTATGAACACATAGAAGATGAGCTTGGTGAAGATGTTGTTGTACAGTATACAAATGCATACAGACCCAAGAAGTATTGTCTATTGCAGTAACTTCATCTAAAGATAATGCAATGAAGTTTGACTCTTTTACTTTCTCCTTTAAATCTCCTTTTCCACTGTAGCAAGACAGTTTGCCCATTCCCATCCAACGTTTACTGACCAATGTGATAGTGAAGAACATTAAAAAAAGATAATAAACCAAAATATTCTTGGTATTCTATCATAGGATGCCCTTGAGACAAAATATGAAAAACAACACCCATTTGAACAGTTTTTGACATATTTTCTCCTTCCATTGCTTTTCCAAATTGAGCCTCAAGTGTACCTTTACATGCAGCAAGCTTTGACATGCTTTGTTGATGCTCTTCATAATCCATGGCATACCTAGCATGAAGACATTCTTCCTTTGATTTTCATCATAAGACTAATTTTTCCTTTCCATCTATGATTTATTTTTCATAAAATTTACCGATATGCTTTTCTATAGTGTCAATCTTTAGCTGCAACGTCTTGGGTTTTCCCAATTTCCAAGTACAAATCGTACATTTGGCATGTGTTAATTTTTCAATATCATCTTATTCCCCCACTGCTACAATGAATGGGTACTTTGACAACCAACCAAGTTGAAAATTCCTTGTCATTTCCCACTCACACCCCCTTTTTGGTTTGTTTTTCCTTTTCTTGCTACCAACATCATCCTCATCCAATTTAATTATCTCATTTTGGCTAACTAGGGTATCCCTTGGAGCATCTTCTGTGGTATTGCCATCCCCATTTTAATTTGATACATTTTGATTTAAATCAATGACAATCTCAACTTAACCTTCCGTTGGCGCTGAGGTATTGTGAATGCTACCAATATTTGGTGGAAGAGTTGATGATGTAGCTCCATCTTGACCTGATAGATCAGAAGCTTTGGCAATTCCAAAGTAACACTGTATGGTACGTCTAAGTTTTGGGCGTTTTGATGGCCTCTGAGTCTCTTGCTCTTCACCACACTGAGGGGAAATAGGAGTATTTTCAACACCCTGAGGAGTGGAAAGAGTATTTTCACCACCCTGACTCTGAGGAGTGGCAGGAGTAGTTTCACCACCCTGAGGAGCGGTAAGAGTATTTTCAACACCCTGAGGAGTAGCAAGAGTATTTTCACCACCTTGACCTTAAGGAGTGACAGGAATAGTTTCACCACATTGAGGAGCGGCATGAGCCTTACCGTTGCTGCTCAAGTCGCTCAACATATTAATCTCTGATTCGATTGACATATTCATCTCTCACTTCAAACAAAAAATTGGAAAAAAATGTCTTCTTGTTTAAGAAGGACAAAGAATAATAATATATATCGCATTCCCCACTCAATATCATCTTTAAGACTGAAGCAAGAATGAAAAAGAGATAAAGAAAACTTATTATTATAACTAATAACACATGAAGAAATGATCAGTGATCACTCACCTTTAAGTCTACGTTTTCGGCTTTCATTGACTTCTGAATCGAGAAGTAGAACCTAAGAACCAAACAAAATGTGTAAGAATAAATGACACTTTTGATTGTATTTATATCAATCCATGATTCCATATTTGGCGAATTCCACGGGATTTTTAAATGGTATATTAAAAATTTGGCAAATACGTTGTAATTTTCAAGGCAAAATGTGACCTCAATTTTAATTATTTTTTAATGTTATTGGCGAAATAGGTCCTCATAAGCAATTATTTATAAATTTTAATTGGCGAAATGAGTCTTCACAAGCAACTATTTGTAAATTTTAATTGGTGAAATGGGTCCCTGATACAATGTCATTTTAATAGTATTAGCGAATATGTAGGTGTTTTTTATTAAATGCTTCTAGGATTCAGGTGAAAATATTAGTCGGTCCATTTGAAATGCGTAGTTTGAAAATAGTGAATTTGTTGCTTAAATATGCCTCATAAAAAAAATTATTGGCGAATCGAGATGCATTGGACCTATGTTTCATAAATTTCGAGCGATTTGGATATCCTATGGGTGTGAGAAATTCGCCAATTTTGAGTTGACCGATTCCTAGAATTCGCCAATTGGTGAATATTCACCGCTAAAGTTTTCCCTGGGAGGGAGAGAGTGGGAGAGAATGGGAGAGTGCAAGAGAGTTGGAGAGAGTGGGAGAGAGTGGGAGAGAGGGAGGGAGAGAGTGGGAGAGGGAGGGATAGAGTGGGGGAGGGTGGGAGAGAGTGGGAGAGAGGGAGGGAGGGGTGGGAGAGTGCAAGAGTTGTAGAGAGTGAGGAGAGAGAGTGGGAGAGGGAGAGAGAGTGGGAGAGGGAAGGATAGAGTGGGAGGGTGGGAGAGAGAGTGGGAGAGAGGAGGGAGGTGGGAGGTTGGAAGGTGGGAGAGAGAGTGGGAGAGAGGAGGGAAAGAGAGGAGGGAGAGAGTGGGAGAGTGGGAGAGAGGGAGGGAGAGGTGTGATGAGTTGGGAGAGAGTTGGATATAGTGGGAGAGAGGAGAGAGTGGGTGAGGTGGGAGAGGGTGGGGGAGGTTCGATGGAGTGGGAGAGGTTAGAGAGGTGGAAGAGTGGGAAGGAGATGGGAGAGTGCAGAGAGTTGGAGGTGGGAGAGGAGGTGGGAGAGGGTGGGATGAGAGTGGGAGAGAGAGTTGGAGAGAGTGGGAGAGTGCAAGAGAGTGGGAGAGAGTGGGAGAGAGTGGGAAAGAATGAGAGAGAGGGAGGGAGAGGGAGTGGGAGGTTGGGAGGTGTGAGGGTAGGAGAGAGTGGGAGGTGTGAGAGAGTGGGAGAGAGTGGGAGTGTGCCCGAGGTGGGAGAGTAGGAGGTGTGAGGGAGGAGAGAGTGGGAGAGAGGGTGGGAGAGGGGTGGGAGAAGGTGGGGAGAGAGTTGGAGAGGTGGGAGAGAGGGGTGGGAGAGGTAGGAGAGAGGGAGAGGGAGCACTTAGGATGGGAGTGGGAGAGAGGGATGGAGGTGGGAGAGAGTGGGATAGAGGATGGGAGAGAGTGGGAGAGGTTATAGAGGGTGGGAGAGGATTGGGAGATAGTGGAATGAAATTGGGAGAAAGGTTGAGAGAGAGTGGGAGAGAGGGAGGAGAGAGTGGGAGAGTGCAGAGAGTTGGAGGAAGTGGGAGAGAGAGAGTGGGAGAGAGAGGGAGGGAGGGGAGTGGGAGAGAGTGGGAAGAGTGGAGAGGGGTTGGAGGGTAGGGGAGGGAGGGAGGTGGGAGAGTGGGAGAGAGGGAGGGAGAGAGTGGGAGAGGGTGGCAGAGAGTGGAATAGAGTGGGAGAGACTTGAGAGAGGGAGAGGGGTTAGGAGAGAGAGACTTGAGAGAGAGAGTAGAGGGTAGAGGGTTAAGGGTTAAGGGTTTAGGGTTAAGGGTAGAGAGGAGAGAGAGAGGGAGTTAGTGAAACAGAGGGAGGGAGTCGGAGAGAGATAGAGGGTAGAGGGGAGAGAGATAAGAGTGATTGAGTGAGAGATTTGGGAGAAAGAGAGAGGGAAAGAGAATATTTAAATATTTTATATATTAGTAATAAATATTTAAATATTTATACATTAACCAAAATATTTAAATAATATTTAAATATTGTACAGAATAATATAATATATTATATATTAAATACATAATTCGGTAAGAGATTGTCATAAATTGTATATTATATATTACATTATAAACCATATTGTATATTATATATTAAATTATAAACTTCATTGCATTTTTTAAATAATATATTATAAATTGTATAACATTTTTGCAACTCTATATAAAACAAATCGGATATCAGATTCAAATTGGATATCAAATTCAAGTCAGATATCAGATTTGGATTAGATATCTGATATTTATGACAAAAAATTTAATGCCTAGGGATTAGCCTTGGGCTTGCTTTGGATTTTGGTTCAGACCTACCAATCCTAAGAAGTCAACACAAAAAATGTGTTTAACAACTTACCTTGCTTTTCCAGACTTCGCCCATGTGGCTGATGACCTTTTTTTTACCCAAAATTGATGAAACGAAAAGGGTTTGTAAATGAGCTTCTTAGCTTTCCACCAATATAAATTATACTTTAGTTTGAATCTAATAAATAATTATTATTCATTTTCTATTAGAATTACGACTAAAGTCCGATTGATAGCTTAATTGAAAAACATCTATATCTTTCAAATGGTATCACATTTTTGAATCCAAAACATGTGTCACATTCTATGCTTAAGCACACTATAGGATTACAAAAAAAAAATCATGAAGTTTTGACCAAGTTAAGGTGGTTAGACATACAAGTTTTATATTTTTTAAAAGTTGTAATAAAAATTCATAATTAATTATTTACTTGGAAAAAATTACAAAAAGATATGCATCACATCTGGACATGAATCCTCTACTTATATCTAAAATCTTATAAAAAAATATTATGATTTTATTATGGTTAGGGTGGTCAGAGAAACACCTACTTCTTATTTTTTTCCCTGAAATTTATGTACTACTACATTGAAATTTCAATTTTTCACCAAATAGGAAAATAAACCTAGTAGTTTAGAAACTACATTGAATTTTCCATAGATTCTATTCTTACATATTTTTGAAACAATATAGATAACTTATTCAAATTTTTACGTCAAGTTGCCTAACTCTGATTTTTCTGAATTTTCATTGTCACTTAAGGGCCTATTTTTTCCATTATGATCCTGCACATACCCGGATCTAATCCCAACATGGTCACAACTTTGAACTTCAACCTACTTGAATCATTTTTTTTTCATTCCTTGTCTTCCTTTTCCAACAAATAGAATTGCATACTTTGGATAACACTAATTCATTGAATAGAAATTGGAATTATTATGAATGTTCATAAATCTTTATGAATGAGAGAAGATAGTTTAAGTATAATAGTGTAAAGAAAAGTAACTTTCTTTAAGTTTAATTTAGATTAAATAAATAATAGTTGTGGGGGTTAGAAAACTAAATATGAAATTATTAGAATAGCTAATTCAACGTTAGTTATTTAGTGAAGTTTTTCTTCTTTTAATGGAGACATCATTCAAATGGATCTAATCCCCCCATAGTCACAACTTCGAACTTCAACCCACTTAAATCATTTTTTTGTTGTTCCTTGCCTTCCTCTTCCATCAAATAGAATTGCATACTTTGGATAATACTAATTCATCAAATAGAAATGGGAATTATTATGAATGTTCATAAATCTTCATAAATGAGAGAAGATAGTTCAAGTATAATAGTGTAAAGAAAAGTAACTTTCTTTAACTTTAATTTATATTAAATAAATAATAGATGTGGGAGTTAGAAAAATAAATATGAAATTATTAGAGTACCTAATTCAACACACAATGAAAGAAGATCATAGTGATGTAGATATTAAAATGTATTATATTTGTAGGGAAAATTGATTTTTTTATTTGTTTTGCATTGTATTAAATTACACATTGTGTTTTCTTGATGAAATTTATAGGTCTCGATCAATTTTGTAGGTGCAAATCTATTGTACATGGTGCATATATAATTTTTTTGAATGTGTGTTCCTACTTTCTAATTCACCTTGTTTGTCTTTCTTCTTTAAATGTTAAAGAATAGAAATGCATGCAAACTACTAGGGGAGATTTTCAAATTTCAAGGGTTGTTTTCTCCTAGGTTGACTCTATAGATTGGAGTGACTTTTATAGTTGTGAATTGATTGAGGGCAACAATCTTCAAATATATAGATGTGCTAGAATGATTATGGAGATTTTGTTTCTTTTTACATCCTATAATTGAAGTGTTCCTAGCTTGCTTGCTGCTTTAATGTGAATGAAAATTGTTGATTCTTGTTGATGATAACCAAGTACCTATACTGAGTGTTTAGATTCTTCATTTAGGACATGTTTGTAGGTTTTCGTAGGGCCATTAATGGGCACCAAGTTAATATATGTCGCTCATATGATTTCAATGATTATTTTGGTGTGAAACATGGGAACAATTTCCCACCTTGCCTTCAATGATTTGAAATTAGGTTTTAATATTTGTGTTTAGTATGAACGTTGATATAAATAAACAAATTATTATCATTGAAAAGAGATGTTTGTTTAGGTGTTTTTAATATCCCTTCACTAAAAATTAGTATGTACCATGCATTGTTAAGGATATTTTATATGGAATTTCTTGTCATGAAAAGAGAATTAAAAATATGTGCGTGTTTATGTAATCTCTCAATTTATGTCAAGTAGGATATTATTTTGTAATCTATTTTATACATATTAATTTATGGGAAAAATCTTCCAAAGGATGTAATTATATATTTTATTTCAACATTTAAGATTAGCGTACTGAAATAAAATATAACTTTAGATATTTAAGGAGTGGTAACAAATTAATTTATGTAATTAGATTTTAAACTAGTCTATCAATTAAGATTTAAGATATTGAGATATATAAATGTTGATGGTGTTTTCTACACAACAACAACTCAGACAGAATACAATATCCTATCTCTCTTGAAAGGTAATTTTCAACAATAAGTTATTAAAAATCACCCCAAGGTCTCTCGGGTGTCAGGTCATGACGATGCATAAACAACTCAGATAATATGTGAAATGTTGGTAATCACAAAGGGACCTTACTAGAAGCAAACTGTATCTTTCAATTTATCAGATTTTGCAATATGATGATCTCAAATCCTAAATCTAACCAGATAATAAAGAAATAGCAAAAGATAAGGGTGCAAGAATATGATGAAATCTAAACTATTCCTATAATGAGTAATGCAAATGACAGATATCTGGAATGGACCAATCTCAAATAACCAATTATTGCTTAACCCACAATGCAATCTTACAAGAATGGTGCAATCTTCTAAGGTATGCAGATTTTCAAATCATAGACATTCATCCACAATCGAACTTAAGCACATGTAAATATATGCTCTAGGTTGACTTCACCAGCCTACTACAATCAGATAGTTACTGGAAGTATAGACCAGAGATTGCTACAAACATTCCAAATATGAAATCATAAACACCATTCACCAAACTATAACTAATTTAATTATGAACCCTAAACCCTAAATCTTTAAGCAATTTGAAAGATAGAACAACAAGAACCATGTAAGATGAAATAACACAAGAGATTGCACCAGGAAAACCACAATGTCTTCAATTGTATTAGACCACCAAAATGCTGCAACAATTCCACTATTTTGTTCACAATACTTGCTTCAAGAATTTCACAAAATGCTCTAACTCTTACTTGTCTCTATTATCTCTCTTCTATATTTCTAATATCTAATGTCTTACAATGAGACAAGAATGCCTTTATATCAAACTCTCAAGACATGTCGGCCCAGCCAAACATTTACAAAATAAGAATAACCGCCAAAACAAGTCAGCCAAGGAAACCAAAATAAGGCACACATTAAATGCCATCTACCATCAAGGTCGGCCTAGACACAATCCCTAATGTAGTTCAGTCCAATGCATGCCCCATGATAATAGGGTAGCACAAATCTCAAAATGGCATTAAATACCGCCTCCTTTATCCTTGCTCTGAGCCAATGATCCTTGTACCTTCAAGAATGTTCTATCCAATTTGGTGACAGGTGGCAAAGGCAAGATCTTAAGTTTGCATTGAATGGAATCAATCTCTTCTTTTGACTGGTCAACAGTCTTATTCCAATCATCCTTATGTGCCTGGTACTTATCCATCACTGCCAAGTAGGTGGCCGCATCATCTAGCTGGTGGCCAGTTATAACACTCTCAGAATCTGGGGCATGAACTTCATGCCACCATTCCCTGAGTTGCTCCAGACTTAGGTATTTGGGAGAAATCTTTCTCCTACCAGTCATAACCTCAAAGAATGCAATGTAGCCCTCATACACCCCAGTAAGATCACCATCTATTTGCTTCTTTCACTTCTGGATCTTTTTCATGGCCTTATGTCGAATCTGTAGAGCCTCAAACCATTCCCAGGGTTCATTTAATCTAGAGGAAGGAAGGATTCCATCCGTAGCTAATTGATTCTTACCATGTCCCATGATGACTTTGGATTTCTGTAATAGAAGGTCAATGTCCTCCTTGTCCCGAGACATCACATGCTCTAATAATTCCTTGGCTTGGACTGCATCTTTCCCAATTGACAGGATATCCTTGATTGCACTATCTCCCTTCATTTGCACATCCTTCAACAAATCTATTGCAGTTTGAGCCAAAGTCTTCATCTTTTCAATCTCAGAGATAGTTTCCTTGGGCAGAAAGCTAGGAGTGGCAGAAGAAGATGGGTGGAGAGATTGCAAGGGTTTCATTACCTCCTCCAAGCATTTCCTAAGTCTTTCATTTGCTTTCCTCAGCTCGTGCTTGGTCTGGGTCTCCTTCCTCAATCTGTCGATGATCACAGCACTAGACCCTTCATATTCCTCTATATCCTGCTCCATGGATCCCGGTCCTAGGTTAATAGTTTGTATATTGTAATCTCCACCAGTGACATCTTCTCTTGTCTTGTCTATGGTAGGGGTGGCAATGTGGATAACTCGGTTATTCGCTTCATCTCTCTCCATCTTTGAAACTAGTTTAGCTGCCTTCTTTTTCTTTCCTTTGCCAATTTTGGACAACATTTCATCCCAATCCAAGGGAGTGTCTTCGACAACTACCTGTTTCTTCCTTGCAATCTCTTTTTCAAGCCAGTCCGGGGCTGGAGGTTCTACCTGGATTTCCTCTGTTCTTGCTTCTTCCTGTTGTTCTGTTGTTTTCCCTTCTTCCTTTTCAGTTGTTTTATCTTGCTCCTTTTCAGGGAGCTGCTCGCCTTGATCACCTTCTTAAAGCTCCACCTCTTGCACCGGTGATGAGGTTCTAACAGGGATGCCCTCCTCCTGCTCAGGCAATCCGCCTCCTCTGCTATTTTTCGGAGAATCTTCATACATCACAAGAGGAGAAGGATGCTTTTCTACCTCTTCAGCCTCAAGCCCAACTGCCTCACCAAAGAGTGTCCCTTCCTTGAATGGCTCTGCTTCTTTGCTAGTCTTATGTTCCTCAATCTCCTGCCCAGGCATGCTTGGTGGAGGGGAAGCAGCCTGAGATGGCTCTATAGCTGATATCTTTGGTGAAGGGTCGGTCTTTTGCAAAACCTCCTCGGGAGAAGGAGTCTTGTATCTCGTCATATAGACTTTGGTCTTTTCCGCTGAACTTTCTACATCAATAATAGGGGGCTCATCCTTTGATGCATCTTGAACCTTCTTCTTTGAGACTCTGGTTGTTCTGGTTTTCTTTGGCAGTGGAGGAGCACTTTCTTCTTCTGCTTTTTCCAACTCTTCCTCATCAGAGGATCTGCCTATCTTCAAAGCCCGACTTCTTTTCTTCCCTTTAGGCTTCCTTTTTGGTTCCGGCTCACTTTCCTTAGGACCTCTGATTTTTATCTTGAAAGGTGAGCTCCTTCTGGTTTTCCCTTTGGGGTCATCATCCCCGGATTCCTCTGAAGTATACATTGGGTTGAGGTCTCCCATCAAATTGAAGGTACAGGTTACCTTCTCACTTTCTAGCTCCCAAACCTTATGCTTTAACCAAGAAGAGGTAAATTTCATAACGGGGGCCATTAGGTCCTCCAACTCTGTGACCTCATCTTCATTCCAGTTGATTTCCCTGATTGACTTGTCCTCACAGCTTCATAGGCATGATCTTGTACTAGGTTTCCATCATCCTCTTGTTGGTCTGGGATCAACTTGACATTGTACTATCTGATTACATCCATAGGGATCCTAGAAGACCTCTTCTTTCTAGCTTTAAGATCATCCTTGATGTTGGCCCAATAGTCCTCTAGGTCATCTTTATGCCGGTACTCCTTGGTAGCCTTCTTCTGTGCTTCTCCTGTGATATCAAAGTTCATTCTTTTGGAGTGGAAGGAGAAACCATATGCTGCCAATTCATCACCTGCGGTGTATGTTGATTGAATGGAAGGGCATACTTCTGCTACACCAATTCCAAGAGGGAAATCCCCACCAAAGCCTGTTTTATGCTTCTCCTTCTTGACGATGGCATCAAACTCACATATCTGCCTCACAATCTCCAATAACACAATGTGATCAGTAGGATACTGAGGTAACCTGTATGGAGCAACTGGACATCCATCAATCCTAATGTAGGTGAAGGTGGGAAATTAGATAAACTAGACCCCATAATTCTTTATCAACCCTTTGGCTCCATCTGACAGTCTCACATGCTCGGCATTCTGAAGCATCCTAGTGATATGCATTGTGAATGCATCATTAGCCCTCCTGTAGTCTCGGTGTCCTAGGAGCAACTCCAGGTATACTTCATAAACTATGTCTTGTCTGAATGTCCCTCGTGGATTCAAACCCCTGTATGGGTAGAATTTGGCTAACACATACATCACATACGACGACATGGTGAACCTCTTGGTTTCTAGGACGTTCCTCAGTTGTTTATCAATTTTAGAACTAATAAGCCCGACCCAATGGTAGTTGGTTCCCTGCTCAATTTTGGTGATCACATGGACCATCCAACTCTCTAATACTCCAACAGTCTTCAATCTTGCCACTCTGCTCAAAAATGTTATGGCATCATAAATATCCGACCTGAATTTAACTCTGTGCAACTGCTTGGGTAGTTTAGAATAGTGTGATTTTGGTTTCTCCAACCAAGCATTAATCATTTTTTGAGCTTTGATGGGTTTGTTTTCGTAATATGTCCTGGCCATGTCCATGTTTAAAGCACACACAGAAGGGAAATCAGGCATGTCAAAGGCTTGAGCAATGGAAACAGGACTGAAATTAGCCAAGACTCTTCCTTCAGTACTGACAACCCTTTGTGTATCAAAGTCGTACTGCCGGGCACACTCCAAGATCAACTCATAGCACTAGATCGCTGGAGGAAACCCCGCCACATGCACTAGTCCTGACTTCATCATGCCATTCCTTAGGACTGACAGATTCTTCTCAGCTATCCTTTGTTTGAACTCCTTGTATCTCCAGGCCCCCACATTAGTGTCAGACACCTCAGACCACACGGAAGATACCTTGCTTTCTGGCAACTGACTTCTAGTGTCCAACCTTAGCCTTTTTGCTTCTGAAATGGATGACCCCTCCGTGTCACCTTTGGACTTTCCCACAGTAGCCTTGCTTGATTCGGCCTACATTCACAAGAAATTGTCATGAGTATTCATTTATTGTGTATATTCCAACCAAAAGATTAGCATGAAATCATATAAGGCAATTAAAATCCATCACAAACTGCCAGTTTCTAAAAATCCAAAAAAATAAAGCAGTCCGAGAAAACCAAATAAACCAAGAAAATCTAGTCGGGACAAAATTTCAGAGAAATCTGACCCAAATGGATTCTTGCTGCCAAAACATCATTAGTCAAATAATTCGTTAGTACAAGCAAAATATCATAAGATTATCATGTAATTTGTTCATTGGCAACAAGAAATAAGCATTTAACATTTACTCCATAAATCCTATCTTCAGAAAATCGAAAGAAATAAAACCAGACAGGAAAACTAGAAAAATCCAAATGGGACGGACTTTCGCGGACAGTTCGAAGTGCTCTGGAAATCGCTACACTCCGTGGAATTACCCTAAACTGGGAAAATCCGGGTGCGTAAAAATTCTGCGAACACCATGGGAACCCGATAAAAGACAACACGCAAACTGACAACTAAATGATCATGTAAACTTCTTCACTTGGATTCGAATGGTCCTGAAATCGACACTACTTCAACAAAATTCTGAATGCAAATGGTTTCAAGTTCCCAAAGCTTCTCAAAGGATGAGTCCTCATGACAAAACAACGATGCCCTAATTTCGATAACCAGACCCCCGCCATTAAAACTAGGGTAAGCTCAAGGTTTCAAATATCATCTATAAAGATCAGTCTAGGGGACTTTGAGTCCTCACAAGGCAGGGATCAGTTTAATATAAGTGCACGATCGACCAATCATAACGAATTCGCCATTCTGAGCCGAACACCGAAAAAACCTTAACCTTGCACAATATGGCATATTACGCACTAAGAGGGAAAACAATTTGACCCAGAACCCCTTCCAAATGGACACACCTGTCATCTAAGGGATAAATACAAAATCACAGGGCATGGGTGATGAGGTTTCATGAAGAGATGGGTCAAACGCTAACTCTATAAATATGAAATCATAATCAAGCAAAGGCTGACCCGAAATGATCATCATTCAACACGGGAAAACTCAACCATCACGCAAACAGATAAGAGGGGCCATCGATAACCTACCATGGATTATTGTAGATGAAACTCGAACTCAAAGAAGCAACCACGAAGCAAGCACGCCCAAGCAATGAAAACTTAAACCAGCGCTCCAATCAATCCACAACAAGCGATTCAGAAACAATCCTCAAAGCTCGAATGAAAACTCTCAATCGCCAGAGCAGCAAGCAAATGAATGATGAAGTTAAAATGATGCCTAAAAGGTCTTAAATCCACCCATTTACATGTCTAAGCAAAGGTACCTCAGTCATTAATGAGCGACAAGAAGCATCTGACAAATCCAGAAACCCGAGCCCAGGACGAAATTTTGGATAATCTCAAGATACGCGGAAATCCAGATGAACAACAATTTCACGGAAAGGCAGAAACTGGGGTTTTAACAAAGTTCAGGATTTTGACGCAGCCCGGGAAAATCCGCCGGAACTGAAAAATCTCAGAGTCAGGCAGAAACCCAGATTCGGAGAATCCAGCGATGAACAGACCATGAACCAGAGCCCGGGAAAATCTGCCGGAGCCGGAAAATCCCGGGTTCTAGTGAAAACTCGGATTTTGTTTAAAACTCAATTTTAGCCAATTCAAGCCTCAAGGCAAGATGAAAGCTAGCAAAGCCAACATATCAAGACCTCAAAAGATAGATCTAATAAAACCAAAGGTCAAAAGACATTCGAAAAGAGGGTCCCTACTCCAAGTGGGGCATGTGTGCAAAAACTGCACAACAAATGGCAACTCTGCTGGGGAAATGCTCCTGAGCATTTCAATGACAAACTGGAATCAAGAACCCATAACTTATGGTTTCAACCCAGATACCCAGCCACCACCTCCATGTTAAAACAAAGAAGCTCTCAGTCATTCAAAGTTTCCTAGACCAGGGTCAAAGTGTGTGCACATGCATTCATTACCACCCCTTAGTTACAATAAAGACAAAACTTGGTATGAACAGGCTACGTAAAGATTCATACTCTAACAATAACCTGGATAGAGCCTCGCTGCTAGTCAGACGTCCATAGCCCCGACAAGGTTATCGTTGTGATCCTCCTGAACATAGCTCTACTGCTAGCCAAGCGTCCATAACCCCAGTAGAGATATTCAGGTCCCCCTGATAAGTTGAATTCAAACCTTTTAATTTTCAATATTTTCTCCTTTTTCTCTCTTTTTCTTTTTCTTTTGATATTTCTTTTCTTGGCACTCATTTCATTCAACCTGTGAACAGTGAAGTCCACACTCAGGGATGAGAACCACAGTGACACTAGAGTAGAAAATAATTTTTCACCTGTTCAGACCTTATAAGGACCTTCTGCAACTTCAGGTATTCATAATTAAAAGTATGAGACCCTCATATATTTCATTCAAACTGACTAGAAAACCTTTTGCTTCAACATAAGAATAAGTGACAATGGGTGGAGAGTTCGTACCATGGTATCCTGGAAGGATGATTAGAGTTTGTAAGGGAAATACTCAGAACATCAAACCTACTTAGTCACCATTGCCATACAAATGCACCCAAAGATCCCCAAAAGAGAAAAAACTGAGAGCAAGAGCAACGCAAAACCAAGAAAAACAAACCAAAGCAAACCTACTCTAACCAAAGCAAAACAAGCAAAGCAACCTAAACTAACTATATACAAAGCAGAGAGCTGAAAACAGCTCAAGACTGGAAATAATGCTTCAAATACTACCCATTGACAAGTAGTGGAATATCTTTTCCCATGAGAGTCTTCAGACGGAAGGCATTATCTCCAAGTATTTCAGCAATCTGATATGGACCAAGCCAGAGTTTATCAAATTTCCCATGGTCCCCTTTTCGATGATGAGGTTTATCCCAGTATAAGACCAGGTTAGAAATCCTGAAGGCCTTGACTTTAGCCCTCCTATCAAACCACCTCTTAATGATCCCCTGATGTTTGGAAAAATTCTCAAGGGCATTGTCTCGTTTCTCCTCAAGGTACAATAGTTCTGTCAATCTAGCCTCCCTTATGTCCCCTTCGTCATAAAACTCATTTATAAACTATAAAGTTGGGATCTTGAGTTGAATGGGGAATACTGGCTTTAGACCATATACCAAGTGGTAAGGAGATGTTCCAATGGATGACTTAAGTCTTGTACAATCCCCCCAAAAGGCAAACCGAAGCTGGGTGTGCCAGTCTTTTGGGTTCCTTTCTAACAGTGTACGGATGACAGTCAATAGGTTCTTATTAGAAGATTCTGCTAAGCCATTACCCTGGGGATAATAATTAGACACAAATTTTACAATAATGCCATGATCAAAGGCCCAATTTGAAAATTTTAAAGATGCAAAAGCGGGACCATTATCACAGACAACAACAATAGGACATCCAAATCGATTAAGAATAGCAGATTCTAGGAAATCAATCACTACATCAGATATACATTGTCTACAAGCAAAAGCCTCAATCCATCTGGTGAAATAATCAGTAATAGTGAGAATGTACTTGTGTCTTGCAGAAGATGGTGGGTTGATGGGACCTATGAAGTCCATTCCCCACTGAGCAAAAGGCCTTACCTCAGTGACTGGTTGGAGTGGAAGCGCTGCATACCTTTCCCTTATTGCAGCGGTTTGGCACGTTTGGCAGGTCCTGACATGATGGTGGACATCTTTAAATAGCGTGGGCCAGTAATATCCTGCCCTCAAAATCTGATTTGCTGTGGCAATCGCAGAACCATGGCCAGTGCCATACTTTTCATGAAACTCGTTTATCACCCTATCAGCTTCCTGTTTACCAAGACACCTCAAATAAATGCCTTCATGATTTTTCTTGTACAAAATAACTCCCTTTAGCATGAAACTGTCACTCTTCAATCGTAAGGCTCTCCTCTGAACTGCATTAAGATGACCTGGAGATTGTTGGTTCAGCAAATAATAAACTATGTCATCATACCAGCCATCTGGGGAAACCTTCTCAATGTTATAATTTTGGACAGTCAACTCAGGACCTATTTCTGCCATAGTTTGAGTGAGTCCCTGTCCCCTTACCAACTTCATGGGCTGGATCTCAATGTCATACTCTTGTAGCATTGTCACCCATTTAGCTTTGCGCTCACCTAATTCATTTTGCATCAGAAGTAACTTGACTGCAGAGTCCGGGATAATTGCATACACCTTATTTCTGAGGATGTAATGCCTAAATTTCTTCACTACTCTAACCAGAGCATATGCCTGCTTCTCTACACTTGGGTATCTCAATTCAGCATCCTTTAATGAGGCACTCATAAAAGCAATGGGATGCTCATTTCCCTCATCAGACTTCTGAGTTAGCATTCCTGCGCATGAATGGTCTAAAGCAAATGAATAGATGTGAAAAGGCTTGTTGTAATTAGGACTTACTAATACCAGAGCATCAACAAAGGCTCTTTTGATTTCTGCAAATGCCTCCTTTGCTTCTGTAGTCCATTCGACCTTGGCATCCTACTTCAACATTACATTCAGTGGCTTGACAATTTCAGCAAATCCAGTAATGAATTTTCTGACGAAGTTGATCTTGCCAAAGAAATATTTCATCTCCTTTTTGCTAGCAGGGGGCTGAATCTTTAATATAGCCTCCACTCTTTTTGGATCGATAGCAATTCCCTTTTCTGATATCACATGTCCTAGCAACTTTCCCTCTGTTACTCCAAAAATACACTTTTTAGGATTCAAAGATATGCCAAATTCCCTGCACCTTTGAAACACTTTGTGTAGATCTGAAATGTGATCCCCTCTATTTTTTGAAAACACAGTTAGATCATCCATATAAATAATGATGCACTTGCCTATGATATCTTTAAAAAAAATATCCATGGCCCTTTGAAACATGGCCCTTGCATTAATGAGCCCAAATGACATTCTTCTGTAGGCAAAGGTACCCCATTTAGTTGTGAATGCAGTCTTGTGTCTGTCCTCATACTGAACCATCACTTGATTATACCCTGAATAACCATCCAGAAAGGACATCATCTGAGATCCATTAACCACTTGAAGCACTTCATCCAGTGACGGGACTGGGTAGTTATCTTTTTTTGAAGATCTGTTCAAATTTCTGAAATCAACACAGAGTCTGATTTCTCCATTCTTTTTTCTCACTGGAATCAGGTTGGCCACCCATGTTGAATGTTTGACAGGAAATATAATTCTGGCAGACAGTAACTTCTGGACTTCTTTTTGTATGACTGGTTCCAATAATGCATTAATTGGTCTCTACCTTTGCCTAAAGGGCTTGGCATCTGGCTTCAAAGGGATAGTATGAGTTATGATTGAGGTATCATAAGTTTTCGAGTCCTCATAACTCCGGGCTACTATATCGGGAAAGCTACGCAATGCTGCAATTATTCCCTGTCTTTCTTCTGGAGTGCATACTTTGCCAATAAAAATGTTCTTGGCGTTATCTTCAGTTCCCATATTATAAGTATCACACTGTCCATTGATAGACTCCTTCTTTGATTCTTGTTCCTGATCCTTGATTTTATCCATATCAAAAATTCTCTCCAACTGTACCATTCCCCTTGGAATAGTATTTTATTTTAAGTTTATAACTCCTTCTAAATCCAGTTCTGCTTCCTAAAGCTCTGAATCATCAATGATTTGAGAAGCAAAAAAGTTTGTATTTGTGATAAAATCTAGAATATGTTTGTCATCTTCGAACACCTGAAATTTAGTAACATTGTCTGGAACCGATGGCGCAGGAGTCAATTCTACAGTGAATTTCTTCAAACCTGACAAAGATAAAGGTTGCAAAGTGCTTGTTGCCTGAGCCAGAGAATCAGCTGTTTGATTCTTCCGCCGTGGTATTAGCTGAATGTTGAAGGCATCAAGTCCCTCAATGAGGTCCCATACTCTATGCCTATAATTAGTCATTCTTCTATCATGGAAAGAATATTGTTTTCTTACTTGCTTAACTACTAACTCAGAATCACCAAAGACTTGCATAATCTTAACCCTTTTCTTAAGTGCCATAAGAAGTCCATGAATTAACGCTTCATACTCTACCACATTATTTGTACAATGAAATTGGAGTCTATGAGCTGCAAATAAATTCTTACCTTTTGGACTGATCAATTCAAAACCTGCCCCAGCTCCATGTTTGGATTTGCATCCATCAAACCTGAGAGTCCAGCATTCAGCAGTGGTAGTCCTCTTTATTACACCCTTCAATTTACCAATGCCGCAAGATTCCTTAGACAGTATAGATTTCTTGTTTTTGTACTCTTCCTGAAGATTCTGCTCATATGTTTTAATTGCCGAGGTTGGACTCATACATTTTTGTACTTGTTCTACTACTGTTTGGCACAAACAACACTCCAACTCTGAGTGTGAAGCATTATGAACTCTACACCAATTAAGTAAAAGTAATTCTTCAAAGCTTGTCTTTCTACCAAGATGCATTTGATTATCGACACATTTCTTGATGAATTTCTGAAAACTGTCTAATAGACTGATCTGATTATCTTCAGTTTCTTCTTCTTCCTCCATTGATTTTGTCAAAACAGTAACAGGGTTGGATCCTATTTTTGCATCGATGGGCATCGTGTGCAGCATCAATATCTCCTCTGAGTCTGACTCCTCATACTGTGTTGACAGCACATAATTTCCCATGCCAACTTCGGATATCAGAACCTCTGTTAAAGTCATTTGGTATTTTGTGATCATGTATTTTATTCTTGGCTCTCTCTCAATCCTGATCTGATTGGGCACTTCTTTCTAGGGAAGCCACATGTGAGAGTGATCAGTAGACACATAACCATTCAAAGCCTTAGTAAAATCTCTTCCTAGAATCAAACCATACGCATCAGGGATATCAGCTACCTGAATATTGATAACCTGTTGAATTCTTGGATCTGAAGTTACCTGCATGTGAATCATATTTAACTCTCTCACCATGTTCACTTCAATTCTATCCAACTAAGTCACCTTCTTCTGAGAGTCAGCAGGTATAATTCCTAGAGCTCTACAAACTTCAAATGGCATCACATTGGTGGAAGCACCAGAATCTAATAAACAATTATGCAGATTCTTATCGAATATATGGACAGAAATTAGAAATGGCAGGGTTTCTGTCTTCCCTTGGAACAAAGTGGGTTGAGTATCTACCTGGGCTACTTGAGTTTTATCCTTTTCCTTTCCTTTATCTCTAGGAGGAAAATTAGTCTGAACATGGGCTTGATTTTGTGCCTTCACTGGCTGAGAACTAGGGATCTTGTTGTTATGCTCACCAAAAGGTTTATCCAAAGACATGGGATGTGCATCATAAGTACCTAAAACTACCCTCCTCATGGGAGGGAACCTTAATAACTCAAATGCTAAAAGATTTAACTTTAATTTTTTGAACTCCTCAGCAACATATGAAGCCATTTGCTCCTCATTCATGTCAGTGGAAGCTTTTTTGGGAGGTTCCTTCGCCTTGTCCTTGCTTGCTTGAACAGTCCTTTCCTTTTGTGGGTCAGTTTGAACTTGTCTTTCCTTCGAAAGATATTGTCTAGAAACATGTGGATAAGAAGGATTATTGCTAGCATTAGGATCTGGGGGAGTACTGAAGTTGTTAGGAGGAATAGAGGTAGTGAAAGGTCCCCCAGCCTGTGGGCACCTATGGGGCATGTCCCTCAAACCTTGTCTCTGGAACATCTGTACTTCTTCAACATAAGCCTCCTCCTGATCTAGGGGGCCATTATCATCCATTGTTTCTTCATTGAATAGCTGAGCAACTTCATCCCCATTACAAATTTGATCTTTTTTCCCTTCCTGAGAATCAGATTCCTCCTATGGTACATTCTCCTTACTTGTTGGGAAAGGAGCGTGGTTCAAAACCAGCATAGGAGAATCATAAGGACTAGAGGGAACAATCTCCTGCCCATTTGCATTATTCTCTACCTCATATTGGAAAATAGAGGCAGCAGTTTGGAACTCTGGACATTCTAACTCTGAATGCTGACTTATCTTATGAAGCCTACACCAACCTGATAAAGCTGCTTTAGCCAGATATACACCACTAGGAGGCTTGTCCTGACTGACTGGCTGATTTACAGATTGGTTGACTGCTTGATTAACTGGTTGATCCAATGGGGTGGGAACTCCTCCATTGTTAGGTCCTATATTCCAAGTTCTACTTTGTCCTTGTGGTTGCCTCTTATCAAATCCAAATCCACTACCTTGGCCTCTATCAAAATTTTGTCTCCTATCATTATTGTAGTTTCTATCATTGTTGTAACCCTTATCCTGATTATATCCCTTGTCATTATGGAATCCTCTTTCATTACGCTGTCCTCTATCAAAACTCTATCCTTGTGGAAACTCTCTATTCTAATTGGACTGCATACTCTTCTGGGCAGTTTGCAGTTGACTATTTTGATTCCTCAGGTAGGTCACCTCTAGATTCAACTTATTTATCTGTTTAGCCATTTCGTCAATTCTCTCCCTATTTGGATCTCGATAAGGGAGCTGGCTTGGGTTACTCTGAGGAGGAACATGCATTGTAGCAGATCTCATAGATTGATGCAACACCTCAGAATTTTGAAAATAAGTAGGGAAATTATTTGGCTGTGACTGATACATAGGCTGATTAACCTGCTGTTGGGGAAAATTTATCATAGGAGAAACCTGGCTCATGGGGAGACTAGGATGTGGCACCAAAGGTAATTGAGGTACTGGATTCATGATTGAAGTATGATTAGTGAGCACCTGATTTATTGCTTGAACCTGACTGGGATGTGCAACTGGTCCTAAAGAAAGCAATGGCCTAGTTATATGTTGCCTCAGATCTGTGCTAAGCTTAACAGCTTCCATGTAGGAATTAGTTAGGTTAGCCAGAGGGTTAGGTATCCACTTCAAAAAGGTGGCTGTGAGGCTATCCAATGCTTTGTAATAGACTCCCAAGGCTGTATTGTCATCCAAAACATAAGGGTCTTGTAGTCTAGTATACGCACGATGAAACCTATTATTGAAACTAGATATTGGTTCATTAACCTCTCTCTTGACTCTAGTGAATTGCAGGTATAATTCATTAGCACTGATGGGTATTCTAAACTTCTGTAAAAAGGAAGTTTCAAGATCACTCCAATTAAGAATTGAGCCAAATAGGAGGTGAGTGTACCAGTAGAAAGCCTCTTCTCATAGTGAATAAGGGAACAACCTATAGGCAACATCCTATGAACAATCCCTTTGAGACAAGTTTGAAAGATCCTTATATGCTCTTCTGCAGTCCTGTTTGGGTCATTGACATGGAACTTTGAACAAAATGCTCAAAATTTTTGGGCATAACATTGTAAGCATTGAAAGACAAAGGGGATGGATTATTAGCAAGGAAAGCCATTGGTAAAAGTGGGGGTGGTGGTTGTGGTTGTTGAAAGGGAACTGCTTCAGGGATGGGTATGGCTTCAACCTCTGGATGTGAAGATGTAGATGATGTTGGCGAAGGGATGGGTGATGATGACTCTCCCATTTCTCGGGTCCTCCTTGACCTAGCAAAGAACTGTAATTCCTGTAAATCTTCCTCTCCTATGGTAGATTTGGTATTTCTCCTATCTCTCTAGAGAGATGGCATTCAAGAAACGATTTAGTGTGCTCATTCAGGACCTCCTTCTAGCGCCAATCTGTTGATGGTGTTTTCCGCACAACAACTTAGATAGAATACAATATCCTATCTCTCTTGAAAGGTAATTTTCAACAATAAGTTATTAAAAATCACCCCAAGGTCTCTCGGGTGTCAGGTCATGACGATGCATAAACAACTCAGATAATATGTGAAATGCTGGTAATCACAAAGGGACCTTACTACAAGCAAACTGTATCTTTCAATTTATCAGATTTTGCAATATGATGATCTCAAATCCTAAATCTAACCAGATAATAAAGAAATAGCAAAAGATAAGGGCGCAATAATATGATGAAATCTAAACTATTCCTAGAATGAGTAATGCAAATGATAGATAGCTGGAATGGACCAATCTCAAATAACCAATTCTTGCTTAACCCACAATGCAATCTTACAAGAATGGTGCAATCTTCTAAGGTATACAGATTTTCAAATCATAGACATTCATCCACAATCGAACTTAAGCACATGTAAATATATGGTCCAAGTTGACTTCACCAGCCTACTACAATAAGATAGTTACTGGAAGTATAGACCAGAGATTGCTACAAACATTCCAAATATGAAATCATAAACACCATTCACCAAACTACAACTAATTTAATTCTGAACCCTAAACCCTAAATCTTTAAGCAATTTGAAAGATAGAACAACAAGAACCATGTAAGATGAAATAACACAAGAGATTGCACCAGGAAAACCACAATGTCTTCAATTGTATTAGACCACCAAAATGCTGCAACAATTCCACTGTTTTGTTCACAATACTTGCTTCAAGAATTTCACAAAATGCTCTAACTCTTACTTGTCTCTATTATCTCTCTTCTATATTTCTAATATCTAATGTCCTACAATGAGACAAGAATGCCTTTATATCAAACTCTCAAGACATGTCGGCCCAGCCAAACATTTACAAAATAAGAATAACCGCCAAAACAAGTCGGCCCAGGAAACCAAAATAAGGCACACATTAAATGCCATCTACCATCAAGGTCAGCCTCGACACAATCCCCAATGTAGTCCAGTCTAATGCATGCCCCATGATAATAGGGAAGCACAAATCTCAAAATGGCATTAAATACCACCTCCTTTATCCTTGCTCTGAGCCAACGATCCTTGTACCTTCAAGAATGTTCTATCCAATTCAGTGACAGGTGGCAAAGGCAAGATCTTAAGTCTGCATTGAATGGAATCAATCTCTTCTTTTGACTGGTCAACAGTCATATTCCAATCATCCTTATGTGCCTGGTACTTATCCATCACTACCAAGTAGGTGGCCGCATCATCTAGCTGGTGGCCAGTTATAACACTCTCAGAATCTGGAGCATAAACTTCATGCCACCATTCCCTGAGTTGCTCCAAAATTAGGTATTTGGGAGCAATCTTTCTCCTACCAGTCATAACGTCAAAGAATACAATACAACCCTCATACACCCCAGTAAGATCACCATCTATTTGCTTCTTTTGCTTCTAGATCTTTTTCATGGCCTTATGCCGAATCTGTAGAGCCTCAAACCATTCCCAGGGTTCATTTAATCTGGAGGAAGGAAGGATTCCATCCGTAGCCAATTGATTCTTACCATGTCCCATGATGACTTTGGATTTCTGTAATAGAAGGTCAATGTCCTCCTTGTCCTGAGACATCACATGCTCCAATAATTCCTTGGCTTGGACTGCATCTTTCCCAATTGATAGGATATCCTTGATTGCACCATCTCCCTTCATTTGTACATCCTTCAACCAATCTATTGCAATTTGAGCCAAAGTCTTCATCTTTTCAATCTCGGAGATAGTTTCCTTGGGCAGAAAGCCAGGAGTGGCAGAAGAAGATGGGTGGAGAGATTGCAAGGGTTTCATTACCTCCTCCAAGCATTTCCTAAGTCTTTCATTTTCTTTCCTTAGCTCGTGCTTGGTCTGGGTCTCCTTCCTCAATCTGCCGATGATCACAGCACTAGACCCGTCATATTCCTCTATATCCTGCTCCATGGATCCCGGTCCTAGGTTAATAGTTTGTATATTGTAATCTCCACCAGTGACATATTCTCTTGTCTTGTCCGTGGCAAGGGTGGCAATGTGGATAACTCGGTTATTCACTTCATCTCTCTCCATCTTTGAAACTAGTTTAGCTGCCTTCTTTTTCTTTCCTTTGCCAAATTTGGATAGCATTTCATCCCAATCCAAGGGAGTGTCTTCGACAACTACCTGTTTCTTCCTTGCAATCTCTTTTTCAAGCCAGTCCAGGGCTGCAGGTTCTATCCAGATTTCCTCTGTTCTTGCTTCTTCTTGTTGTTCTATTGTTTTCCCTTTTTCCTTTTCAGTTGTTTTATCTTGCTCCTTTTCAGGGAGCTGCTCACCTTGATCACCTTCTTCAAACTCCACCTCTTGCACCAGTGATGGGATTCTAACAGGGATGCCCTCCTTCTGCTCAGGCAATCCGCCTCCTCTGCCATTTTCTAGAGAATCTTCATACATCACTAGAGGATAAGGATGCTTTTCTACCTCTTCAGCCTCAAGCCCAACTGCCTCACCAAAGAGTGTCCCTTCCTTGAATGGCTCTGCTTCTTTGCTAGTCTCATGTTCCTCAATCTCCTACAGAGGCATGCTTGGTGGAGGGGAAGCAACCTGAGATGGCTCTACAGCTAATATCCTTGGCGAAGGGTCGGTCTTTTGCAAAACCTCCTTGGGAGGAGTCCTAGATCTTCTGATATAGACATTGGTCTTTTCCGCTGAACTGTCTGCATCAACAATAGGGGGCTCATCCTTTGATGCATCTTGAACCTTCTTCTTTGAGACCCTGGTTGTTCTGGTTTTCTTTGGTGGTGGAGGAGCACTTTCTTCTTCTGCTTTTTCCAACTCTTCCTCATCAGAGGATCTGCCTATCTTCAAAGCCCGACTTCTTTTCTTCCCTTTAGGCTTCCTTTTTGGTTCCTGCTCACTTTCCTTAGGACCTCTGATTTTTATCTTGAAAGGTGAGCTCCTTCTGGTTTTCCCTTTGGGGTCATCATCCTCGGATTCCTCTGAAGTAGACATTGGGTTGAGGTCTCCCATCAAATTGAAGGTACATGTTACCTTCTCACTTTCTAGCTCCCAAACCTTATGCTTTAACCAAGAAGAGGTAAATTTCATAACGGGGGCCATTAGGTCCTCCAACTCTATGACCTCATCTTCATTCCAGTTGATTTCCCTGATTGACCTATCCTCACAGCTTCATAGGCATGATCTTGTACTAGGTTTCCATCGTCCTCCAGTTGGTCTGGAATCAACTTGACATTGTACTGTTTGATTACATCCATAGGGAGCCTAGAATACCTCTTCTTTCTGGCTTCAAGATCATCCTAGATGTTGGCCCAATAGTCCTCTAGGTCATCTTTATGCCGGTACTCCTTGGTAGCCTTCTTCTGTGCTTCTCCTGTGATATCAAAGTTCATTCTTTTAGAGTGGAAGGAGAAACCATATGCTGCCAATTCATCACCTGCGGTGTGTGCTGATTGAATGGAAGGGCATACTTCTGCTACACCAATTCCAAGAGGGAAATCCCCACCAAATCCTGTTTTATGCTTCTCCTTCTTGACGATGGAATCAAACTCACATATCTGCCTCACAATCTCCAATAACACAATGTGATCAGTAGGATACCGAGGTAACCTGTATGGAGCAACCGGGCATCCATCAATCCTAATGTAGTTGAAGGTGGGAAATTAGATAAACCAGGCCCCATAATTCTTTATCAACCCTTTGGCTCCATCCGACAATCTCACATGCTCAGCATTTTGAAGCATCCTAGTGATATGCATTGTGAATGCATCATTAGCCCTCTTGTAGTCCCGGTGTCCTAGGAGCAACTCCGGGTATACTTCATAAACTATGTCTTGTCCGAATGTCCCTCGTGGATTCAAACACCTGTATGGATAGAATCTTTCAAACACATACATCACATACGAGGACATGGTGAACCTCTTGGTTTCTAGGACGTTCCTCAATTGTTTATCAATTTCAGAACTAATAAGCCTGGCCCATGGTAGTTGGTTCCCTACTCAATTTTGGTGATCACATGGATCATCCAACTCTCTAATACTCCAGTAGTCTTCAATCCTGCCACTCTGCTCAAAAATGTTATGGCATCATAAATATCCGACCTGAATTTAACTCTGTGCAACTGCTTGGGTAGTTTAGAATAGTGTGATTTTGGCTTCTCCAACCAAGCATTAATCATTTGTTGAGCTTTGATGGGCTTGTTTTCGTAATATGTCCTGGCCATGTCCATGTTTAAAGCACACACAAAAGGCAAATCAGGCATGTCAAGGGCTTGAGCAATGGAAACAGGACTGAAATTAGCCAAGACTCTTCCCTCAGTATTGACAACCCTTTGTGTATCGAAGTCGTACTGTCGGGCACACTCCAAGATCAACTCATAGCACTGGATCACTGGAGGAAACCCCGCCACATGCACTAGTCCGAACTTCATCATGCCATTCCTTAGGACTGGCAGATTCTTCTCTACTGTCCTTTGTTTGAACTCCTTGTATCTCCAGGCCCCCACATTAGTGTCAGACACCTCGGACCACATGGAAGATACCTTGCTTTCTGGCAACTGACTTCTAGTGTCCAACCTTAGCCTTTCTGCTTCTGAAATGGATGACCCCTCCATGTCACCTTTGGACTTTCCCGCAGCAACCTTACTTGATTCGGCCTACATTCACAAGAAATTGTCATGAGTATTCAATTATTGTGTATATTCCAACCAAAAGATTAGCATGAAATCATATAAGGCAATTAAAATCCATCACAAACTGCCAGTTTCTGAAAATCCAAAAAAATAAAGCAGTCCGGGAAAACCACGTAAACCGAGAAAATCCAGTCAGGACGAAATTTCAGAGAAATCCGACCCAGATGGATTCTTGCTGCCAAAACATCATTAGTCAAATAAATCATTAATACATGCAAAAGATCATAAGATTATCATGTAATTTGTTCATTGGCAACAAGAAATAAGCATTTAACATTTACTCCATAAATCCTATCTTCAGAAAATTGAAAGAAATAAAACTAGACAGGAAAACCAGAAAAATCCAGATGGGACAGACTTTCACGGACAATTTGAAGTGCTCCGAAAATCGCTACACTTCACAGAATTACCCTAAACCGGGAAAATCCGGGTGCGCAAAAATTTCGCGGACACCACGAGAACCCGACGAAAGACAACACGCAAACTGGCGACTAAATGATCATGTAAACTTCTTCACTTGGATTTGAATGGTCCTGAAATCGACACTACTTCAACAAAATTCTGAATGCAAATGGTTTCAAGTTCCCAAAGCTTCTCAAAGGACGAGTCCTCATGACAAAACAACGATGCCCTAATTTCGATAACCAGACCCCCGCCATTAAAACCAGGGTAAGCTCAAGGTTTAAAATATCATCTATAAAGATCAGTCTAAGGCACTCTAAGTCCTCACAAGGCAGGGATCAATTTAATATAAGTGCATGATTGACCAATCATAACGAATTCGCCATTCTGAGCCGAACACCGAAAAAACCTTAACCTTGCACAATATGGCAGATTACACACTAAGAGGGCAAACAATCTGACCCAGAACCCCTTCCAAACGGATGCACCTGTCATCTAAGGGATAAATACAAACTCACAGGGTGCGAGTGATGAGGTTTCATGAAGAGATGGGTCAAATCCTAACTCTATAAATACGGAATCATAATCAAGAAAAGGCCGACCTGAAATGATCATCATTCAACACGGGAAAACTCAACCATCACGCAAACAGATAAGAGGGGCCATCGATAACCTACCATGGATTATTGTAGATGAAACTCAAACTCGAAGAAGCAACCACGAAGAAAGCATGCCCAAGCAATGAAAACTTAAACCAACGCTCCAATCAATCCACACGCAAGCGATTCAGAAACAATCCTCAAAGCTCGAATGAAAACTCTCAATCGCCAGAGCAGCAAGCAAATGAATGATGAAGTTAAAATGATGACTAAAAGGTCTTAAATCCACCCATTTATGCATTTGAGCAAAGGTACCTCAGTCATTAATGAGTGACAAGAAGCATCTGACAAATTTGGAAACCCGAGCCCAGGACAGAATTTCAGAAAATCTCAAGATACGCGGAAATCCGGATGAACAATTTCGCGGAAAGGTAGAAACCGGGGTTTTAACAAAGTTCAAGATTTTGACGCAGCCCGGGAAAATCCGCCGGAACTGGAAAATCCCAGTCAGGCAGAAACCCGGATTCGGAGAATTCAGCAATGAACAGACCATGAACCAGAGCCCGGGAAAGTCCGTCGGAGCCGAAAAATCCCGGGTTCTGGTGAAAACCCAGATTTTGTTTAAAACTCAATTTTAGCCAATTCAAGCCTCAAGGCAAGATCAAAGCTAGCAAAGCCAACATATCAAGACCTCAAAAGATAGATCCAGTAAAACCAAAGGTCAAAAGACATCCGAAAAGAGGGTCCCACCGGTATGTAGTAAAAACCGCAACAAGTTTTTCTCAGTTTTATGTTTTTCTTAAATCTATAAATTTAACCTTCTAGTTGCTAGAAGAAGTTAGAGGTATCTTCTAGAGGATTTAATAAAGAGATGGTTTGTGCTTCATATGGAATTGTTGTGGAGATGAGAGAACTAAAAACATGGAGTGTAATGAACTATGTGGATATAAAACCCTATTCTATTTTTAGTCAACTGAAACAAGATTTGGATTTTAGTTATTTCTGTCCTGCTTCTAGTCATTTATTGGAATTGAGATTTAGTCAACCTTGGAATGCAAATGACAATAAAAATTGGGCTAAAAGGCAATGGAATAGATGCAAAAGATGCAACTTTTCAAGGAATGGGTTCAATTTTCAGAGATATCTGCAGAAGGAACAATCTATAATTTTGCGATTAAACATTTCAGGTTTAATACTAGGTGAAACCATTCACATTTCTATGGCTTGTAACTGTGTAAAGAAATTTCAAGCTTGCAGGAAGAGCAATATCTTAATACCCCAAGACATAATCCAGTCCTATCCAAAAGAGGATGATTTACTAGATATTGTGTTGCAAAAGGACTCACTACATTTGGCACAAAGTACATGGGATGAATTTGGTATTTGTAGGGCATCTGTGATGCAGCATGTCGTAAGCAATCACAATGATCTAACTCATAAACACTTGCAAAATGACTGTGTAGGTGGAATTGGAAGAGAATATCATAGGAAAAAGGAGAGTATTCCAAGATAAGAATGGTAGCAATGAGGTTGAACACTATGCCAAAACAAATAAATCCCATGGCCTTTATGGAGCACTTGTGTTTGCCAATAGTGATGAAGAAATTCAAAATGTACTCAAAACAACGGGCACAGAAGCTTGTCATAAGCATTACAATATTGTTCTCAAGTCATTGGAAAGAGAAGACCAGGACAAGTCACTAAAACTATTTCATTGGATGAGACAAAATAGCAAAGCAAAGGGAAATTTACCTGCTTATAACATTTCCTTCAGACTGTTAAGCATGAGAGGAGACTGGAGCACGGTTAGGAATATTTTAGAAGAGATACATGGTGATTCCAGTTGTAGGCTTAATTGTCATATTTTTAATAGTCTTATATATGCATGTAGTAAGAAAGAATTGGCTCAATGGGGCACCAAGTGGTTTCATCAAATGATACAAGAGGGCTAAACTTTCACCATTTTCACTATGGAAGGAGCTCAAAGTTTGAGCAAAATTTGTAAAAATAATGGGGGTATGTGCCTGAAGTGAGCTTACCTGAGCTCAAGCTTCTTTTGATTGAAATATGCAAGCATTTCACTCTTGAAAAGCCTCCATTTGGGCTTGAAACAAAATTAATCATGGAAGCTGAGAGAAAAAGAAACCCACAGAGAGAAGGATAAAGCAACAAAAAATCATTAGAGAATGCTTATGGATATGGCCTAAACACATGAAGTGGTTTGCAAAAGATGGAAAAAAGCCACATTTTGATTCAAAAAAGAAATTACCTCTTGTTTCCCAGTGGAAACCACCAGTTTTCATGAAGAAACCAGTTAGGAATTGGCAAAAAAAATCATTCTTTTCAGTGCTTTCATGAAACCCCATGGCTGCAGAGTGGAGCTCTCCAGAAGGCTCAATACAAAATGAATGAATTTTTTACTTTTTCCCATGGTTTTGTTTAGGGTTTGAAACCATATGGAGGCCAACCAAGGCGTTTTACCTTGCATTTTTTAAAAATTGCAAAGCAATTTAATTGCTTTGTGGGCCAAGTAGTTGAAGTCTATGCCTTAGGAATTTTTTGACATATGATGAAGGTTAAAACTTAGGAAATTTTTCCTTATGTTCATTTGAAAGACTATGTGCCTTGTCTTTTGGAATATGCTAAGTCTTCGAAAACTTGAAATATGCCTTCAAGATTTTGAAATTTTTCCTTCTCACTTCTCACATAGGCCGAATCATTGGTCTTTTTGTTTGTTTTTGAAATGAGAATTGTTGACCAAGTGATAGTCATGTCACTTTTGGCTTTGAAATGCAGAGATAGAGGTGAATGAAAATTGATCAAACGTCTTGGAGGAGTTTTAATTTTTGCTTGAATGCTTTTACAAGAATTTGAAGTATATCATTTATTTTTGCATTTGTTATCAATTGTAAGACATTATTTAAGTGATTTTTAAATCACTTTTATTTAATGTTATTTATAATGCAAATATTGATGTAATCCAAAGAGGTGGTGGGGCCTCTTTTTTTCATTTGTTTGCGAATGTAAAATAGTGTGATTAAGTGATGTTATTATGAATCATTTAATCAGATTATTATTTTAAATGTAAAATGGAGTCTTGTTCTTTTGCAGAAGCACTAAAAGTGTGAGTCAAAGCTCTTGGAGAAACATGATGACTGGCATACATGAGAAATGTGTGGAGGGTTGTATTTGACTATTTTTGGAGGGAAGAGACTATTTGGAGGCATTTTTGTCACATTTTTAGTGTGACTATAGTCTTGGCTTGACTTTGCTTCATGTGGGGGATAGTTTGGAGTGATTTTAGGAGGTTCTTTTTGGCATTTTCTATTGCATATGACCGTAACCTTGTAGAGGGTCTTGTGTGAGGGAGTTATTTGATTTTTTCTTAAGTAACTTCAATCTATTTGATTGGAGTTGGTTCTTCTTTCCAGCAGAGTGATAGCTTGATTTTGGGAGTTATCTTTTTAGCAGGAGCAGTATTGTAACTCAACAATAGAATTG